>JANTPZ010003502.1:0-13693 GCA_025593235.1 Vachellia pachyceras
TAAGGAAGTGGATAAGATGGGATTCAAGATGTCCGAATTTCTAGATTATTATAAGCCTTTGATTAAAATCAAAGACAATTTCTGCTCTGAGATAGTTGGAGTCTTTTACAATAACATGTATTCAAACTCTGTGACCAATGAAGATGGAGAAATTACTTCTTATTCAATGGTTACAAAGATGAGGGGCAAAGAAATTTCTATTACCTTAAAGATATTGAATGGATTCCTTGGAACTTCTGAATATGATGAAACCTTATCTTCTTTGACTGAGGATGAAATTTTTGGGTTGCTGAGCCCTGGAGAGTCTTTTTATGGCATTCTTGCATTTGATCCTTCTGCCATGCCACTATTATAAAGAGTTATCCACTACATCTATTCTAGATGTCTAGTGAATAAAAGTGGCAATTACACTCATTTTGCTTACATTGACTATAGAAATATGGCAAGAATAATGAAGAAAGAGAAGAGAAATATAGGTAAAATGGTTTTTGATGAGATGTGGAGATTTGTGCACTCAGGATAAAAAAGAATGACAGTGCCTTATCCTTCTCTGGTATCCTTCATCTTGCAAAGACTCAAAATTTGGCACATATTGGATAAAGTGGTTGAACCAACTTTGTTTGGAGTACAGTCCAAACAGAAAAGGAGAAAGACTACATCTGCTGCTTCACAAGGTTAAGATGAAGCTCAATCTTCTGCTCCTCCTCAGCCTTCAACTGCCCCCTCATTTGCTCATGCTGGTATTCAACAATATATGGAAACTGAGTTTGGGAAAATGAGTAAAGTCTTTGTAAACCAAATTAAGACTCAGTCACAAGAGTATATGAACACCATTCTGAAGGCTGCAAATGACTATTTCACTGGCAAGACACTGGATAATGTAGTCACAAAAATGATTGAGGATCTTTCACAATTCAAGGTTGTTATATTGGAGAAACTTGATTATTTACATAGCAAAGTGACTGGGTTGGATAGTAGGGTGCTTTCTATTGAAGAATTCATCAGAAAGTCTCAAGCATCTACTTCTACCCCTCCTCCTCCTCTATCTCACTCACCTGAGGATCCTTCTCCTGAAGCAATGCTTGCCATGATAGACTTTTCTTCCTCCTATCTCCATCCTGATCCACAGCCTACACCTGCTCCTCAAGTACCCTCACCACATCCCTCTGATCCACTTGTTCCCTCTGATGAACCTCAGCCCATTAGTGTTGATCCTCACCCTGATATTCCTCCATCCATCACTGATGTTCCTCCATCTCCCTCTCATTGACCCTTCTTGTTGATGACAAAAAGGGGGAGAAGAAATCAGAAATTTGCTGTTATGCTTAGCTGTTATGTTTTGAACTTTTGAATAATCTTGTTTGTAATTTCATTTTAACTACTTTTGTACTCTTGTTAAGTACATTTGACTATGGTAATTCAATTTATGTGAAGTTATTTCAAGTTATCATGCTTTCTATGCTGACTAAATTGTTTTTGTGCCTCTGATTTGTCTAAATTATGCTTACCTGTTTATTATGGGGAGCAGAAATCATTTAACCAGGGAAAAGAAGAAATTAGTTTATTATGCTTATCTGCTATGCTCTCTTATTTATATTTCAAAATCAAAATTACGTTTCATGGTTTTGTCATCATCAAAAAGGGGGAGAATGTTGATACCTTATTTTGATGATAACAAAACTGTGCTAAAAGATTGTAAAATGATTTTGAATCTCAAGTTTCAAAGTTTTGATTCAGTGCTTCATGAAAATACTCGAGTGTTTTTGTCAAAGTATTGACAGTACTCGGGCATTGGAATTCAACGCTCCAGCACTGCATGTTTTTATCTTAAGAAAATTTAATGCTTCCTAGTAACACTTCAAGTATTGACATAAAGTATTGTCAATACTCGAGTATTAGAATGTAATACTCAAACACTGTGTTTTGAAAAGAAGTTTTTAAACCATACTCTGAGTAAACACTTCAAGCATTGGCAATAGAGTAATGCCAATGCTCGAGTACTGCAAGTCAGTACTCGAGCATTAGGCTAAAACAGGGCTTACAATCAATGCTGCAATGAAGTACTGCAAGTATTGGCTGACAGCAAAGCCAATGCTCGAGCACTAGGTTTACAGTAACCGAGCATTGAGGTTTGTGAAAACACTTCAAGTCAACACTCCAAGCATTGGCTGAATGTATTGCCAATGCTCGAGCACTATATTTCAGGACTTGATTGTTGACTGGTTTTCTCAACACTGTCAGACAACACTTCCAGTATTGGCTGACAGCATAGCCAATAGTTGAGCACTGCAAATGCAGTACTTGAGTGTTGAGTTCTCTATTAGTGTTGTCAAGTAATACTTCAAGTAAAAGCTTCCACCAGAAACAACACTCAAGCACAGGTTAAATAGCATTAGAGTGTTGTGACCTAATCCTCATCACTGGAAGCCAACACTGCAAGCATTGACTGCAAGCACTGTCAATACTCGAGCACTAGCTTTTTATGCTCGAGCATCGGGTTGAAAATTTTCACTATTCACCAATACTCTTTGATAATGCTCCAGCATTCACTTCCAGCATTACTAATACTCGAGCACAATGATTCAGCCTCGAGTAATAAGATTTGTCAAAACTTATATTTTTCCAACACTTGCTCAGATTACTCGAGTATTCCTAGGAAGCATTCTCAGTACTCAAGCACTGAGATTTATTACTCGAGTACTTGGCTCATTTTCAAATACTTTCAGATAGTACTTGAGTATTGTGTTAAAGCATCAAACTTTTCTTTGAAATATTCTGAGCAACACTTGAGCATTAAAGTCTAATGCTCAAGCACTGTCTCTTTCTCTCTCTGACAGCTTTGCTTCTGATACACTTCACCTACGCTGTACACCTACTTTCCTTATTTGTGTAACAACAATTTTGAATTCTAACTGCTCTCATAAATGCAGAAGCTTGGAACATTAAATGAGGAAAGAAACATAGGAATGATCCGAGGCTTGGAGTCTTTAACGTTCTTCTGCAACTTTCAACCTCGTCTGACTCATAAGCATTTAATGCCATTAATGAAGAAGCTGAATGGTCGATGGTAAGAGTAACAGATAGTAAATGGAGTCTAACGGACATTTAAGATCTTCTCAACTATAAAAGGACCATCATTCAATACAGAGAAGATAACAACGAATATCCCGAGCATTCAAAGCTACATTTAATATAATCTCTATATTCTTTCATTAATTCCTTCTGAGCTTCATTATTAGCCATCTACTCTTTTGAGAGAGATATCTGAGGCAAAAATACTTTGTAAACTTGTGAGAAACTCAAGGATGAGACGTTGAGCAAACTGGACTGAAAGTGAGATAGAAACAGAGAGTGAATGACTCTGTTTTAGTGAAAAGAGAAAGGGGGAGTGAATTCCCAATTTGTAAAGGCTTGTGAGGCCTCATTTTGGTTTGATAGTGAATTCGAAAATCTCAAGGGAGCTCTGAGGACTGGACGTAGGTCAAGGAGATCGAACCGGGATAAATCTCTGTGTTTATATTTCCTTTTCTCTCGGTGACTTTGTTGTTTTAATTCTGTGATTTTTAAAGTATTTTTTTATTACACCTAATTCACCCCTTCTTGGGTAACTGCCATCCTAACAAATAGAAATAAAATGCAGAAGTTTTAAAGTCATGGCAATTTAAAATTATAGCATGTGCTTAAGGGCATAAGAGAGCCAACAAGACTCATTCCATAAGTGTCTTTCCTTGCCGTCTACTAGCACAACCACATGAAAAATGTTAATATAACAGGGTGAGATTCCACCTCTCGGTAACTACTGAAAGTTTTTACCACACACACAAGTAGATGACATACAATTTAAAAGGAAGAACTGAGTTACAAATATATTTCTATATGTAAAGATCATCATATAAATAATTTCATATTTTTTCATAATTATGTAACTTGTAATATCCCAAATTTCGTAAATGGAAATAAAGGCCAAAATGATTAATTACGAAATGATTTGAGCCCCATAGATAAGAAAAATATAAAGGAAAATGCCTATAGACAAGAAAGGATTATCGACTAAGTTCTTAGTCTTGAGAATTCTAAGTAAAAATGACTAAAGGGAAAAATGGTCATTTGGCACAAATGACAAGGGTAAAATGGTCATTTTGAATAAAAAGGCCTAGGATGTAAAATGTCATCAAATAATAAGGACATTTTGGTAATTTGGTTAAAAGTCAACAAAAAGTCAAAGTTGACCAAAAAGTCAAAGTCAACCAAGGGTAAGGTTGGAATTAAGAAAGAGTAGACAAAGTGATGGTATTTTAGTAATTATGGAAAAAGTAGAAAAGATGGTGGCATTTTGGTAATTATGAGGAAAGTAAGACAAGTAATAGCATTTTCGTAATTAAGGGATTTTGACGGTCTAAACAACCGAGATGTAATTCTTTAAGGTAGCAGGAGTCCTCAAACGCTGGAGACCTAAACTGAGAAAAGTTTAGTTGGATCCTAAAGTATTTAATAAAATTATTACCTGGTATCCGATAAGGGCAGTTTCAAAGTATGGAGAACAACAGTGCCTGAAAGACCCAAAAAAGTATTTTCTTAGAAAATTAGTTACAGAAAATCTAGGAAGAATTTTAAGGAACAGAAAAAGGCTGGAGTATCAGGGAAAAATATAGAAATTTTCTATGCCCTTAAGTCAAATTGGCCACCGGAAGCACTCAAATCAATGAATTCTGACGAGTTACGAGGAAACCCAGGGACGCTTAGGGCTAAGCATGACACCACCTAGGCAAGGAGGCATAGGAAATGGTACCACATGAGAGAGAGAGTCTCCGGAAAAGTAAAAAGATAGTCACCCGTATAAAGGGTACTTTACCGAAATGCGTGCCAACGAATCAAGTAACTGGACAGTAATTGAACTAGTTAGCCAACTGATCATAATAAGGTGGTTGAGAGTAATGATGACACCTTTTTCACTTTTCACATGAGCTTGACAAGTGGCACAATCTCAAGCATCAAGAGAAAACTTAATCACTAAGTTTTAATCTCATCCCTTCATTTTTCAATAGGACTTTACATAAAGCAATTTTTCCTCTCTCTTCCCCTCAAAAACCGTCCCCTCTTCTCTTCTAAAGGTCTGATTTTTTCTCTCCTCTCCCAAGCTCCTAAGACTCCATTTTTGCTCTCTCAAGGAAGAAGGAAGAGCTTACAATAACAAGATAATAGATTAAGCTATCAAATCTTCACCTTTTCTCAAGCTTGCCACCTCTTTCACCTTTCTAATGGTTTGATTTCCTGAATGAGCCTCTCTTTTGGAAGATGATGGCTGGGATTTCAAGAGTTGAAAATGGAAAAGAGAAGGGTTTAAAGGTGGTAAAAAGTTGCAAGTTGTTTCTTGAGTAGTAAAAGCTATGTTGTTGGTTGTTTTGAGTTGTTGTAAAAATTATGGGAAGCTCCATATTATGGGGAGGTGCTGCCCAAATTTCATTTAGCCTAAGGGAAGATGTATTTGAGTTGATCAATGTTAAGAAAAGGGGTTTTGGAAGCAAGAAAAACACATGGTTACAAGAATAAAGTTTGAAAAACCCATTTTCTCTTTTTCTTGCTGTTTTTTGGCCAAGCCCATTAAAAATAGAAAGGATGTGATTTTGAGTGTTTTGATGGTTCCATTGGCTTTAAAATGATGTTTTGTGTAGGGTAAAACTAAGAGATAGATTTTAGAAGTTTAAGGAACCATAAAAAACCAAACCTTGAACTTGTAGGACTCTTAAAAACCTAAAGGGGGTTTAAGTGCGTTTTTACAAGTTTTATGGCATCTTGATGGTTGTATGTTTACATGAATATTATTCCATGATCTTTAGGGATTTAACACTCTCAAGAGCACACTTGGAAGGGATCTAAGAGAACTTTGGAGTTTAAGTTAAAAGGGAAGCTAAGCAAAGCTAGCAAGACTACTAATCTTTCTCTTAAGTTTGTGAAAATGAGTTGTTAATGTTGCATGAACTTTTATGATGATTAAGTGGATAATTTGTGTATAAAATGTGACTTTTGTGCTATGGCCATATGCATATTAAAATGTTGTTTTCTATGTCACATATATGTATGATCATACACTTGCTTTAAAGTTATGCTATACACATTCACAATATTTTGGATTATGTAGTTTTGCTATTGGGATTCCCAAATCTCATTCCCCCCAACTAACTATGTAGGTGGAAGCTCAAGCAAGGGTAAGGAAATGTTTATAAATGCATGAAGATGTTGCTCTTACTTACAAGATTTTGTGTAAATACATGGGTTGTTAAACTCACTTGAAATTGTTAAGTTTGTAACCCTAAACCTCTGCAAGAAGTATCATATAAATATGTGATGATGCATGCATGAAAATGGGCTAAAAGTAATAAGGAATGGTAAAGGAATAATCGTGCATGATAGAGGTAGGTTAATGGACCAAAAAGAGATTTTGATGAATTTTAAGAAAAATTGGTTTTCAAGGTTAAAGGGTTCCAAAGGCCTTGAAAAATGAATCTGTTTCACGTGGGAAATAAAGATAGTAAATGAGCTCCAATTGAGCTGAAACTTCCAAGTAGAAACTACACATCCTTAGCTTTAAAATGATATAAAGTTTGCGAATAAGAGATATGATTTTCCAAAATTTAAGGAAAAATTAGAAAGACTGGAAGTGACCATTCGTACAGTACAACTTTTTAGAATAAACTGATTTAAATGGACAAGTTTTTGGGCCAATGAATATTTTCCCCCCATATTTCACTTAATAAGCTAAATTTAGAAATTGGAACCACTCCATTTTGATTTTTCTAGAATTAATTATGAATTTTCAAAGTTGGGCCAAAAATATGGAAAAATGACCCGTGAACAGTAACAAATTTTTTTTTACGTTTTTGAAAATCCAAGTTCACAATTTTGGTCAAATTTTGATATTTGAGGCCCAAGAGTGGTCAAAAGTGGTCTCATATGAATATATAGGGGGAAAATAGGAGGTATTACATAACTCATAATCATCCTCACGAATAATGCAATATGCAACCACTCTTATATCACCGTCCATCATTATTCTGTTGATTGGAGCCATAGGTTAACACATAGTACAACAGAAATTTGTCCATGTAACTGGATTGTATCAAGCTCATGAGTTTATTAAAATACACTCGGCCAAATGTGTAAAACTCAAGCTGGACTACGACTCCTCTCCTTAAAAGAAAACCAAGGAGGCATCACTTGTACCACCATTCCAATGCAATCCTAGCCAAAGGAAAAACACAGGAAAGGGGCCCTAACAAATGTTATACACTGTGTACTGAGTGGTGGCTTATCATGTGATAAAAATCATATCATACAGATTTCTCTTCATACTTCAACCTAATCACAATGCAACTGTTATGACAGTTATAAAAATTTTCATGCTAAATTATATATTGAAGACTGTAAATATTTACATCTATATAATTCAGTCTAAAAATACATAAAATATAGTTTGATCATAATTTAATTACTTGCGGTTCACAAGTATATGGAAGAATATTCAAAGTTACCTACTCTCCCTAACTTATAGGCAAGCACACAATAGTCACTTCAAAGTTCTCAACGAGAGTTTACAAAAGTCATATACAATAATTTCTATCAATAGACTAATTAACCTATTTTAAAAGTTGCTTCAAGATAATATAAATGCCTAAGATTACCCTTTACACCCACATATTAGTCAAAGAAATAAATTATCTTATTTATTCATATGAGACAAAATATTTTATATGGGGCAGTCTCTTGTATGATTTTTCAGGTTGTTTGAGAGGAAGGAAAATAATAATAACAATAAAAGTGTAGTTGTAATAGTAATACTACTATTATTATAAATTTTCAATTTAGAAAATTTCAATGTAATATTATATATATTTAAAAAACAAAACAAGTATAATAATATACATTATTATATATAATATATTATTATACATATCCACACATATGCCTAAGCTTGCGTGGCTTTTTGGTTATTACTTTATTTTTTATTTTATTAAACCAAGTTTGTTGATACCTTTTTTTGATGATAACAAAGTTTTAATTCAAAGATTACATGGTAGGGTTTGGAAATGGTTTTGAAATTTTGAAAATGAGTTCTATATTTCAAAGACTCGAGTTTGATGTTCTTAAAACTCGAGTTTCATGTCTAAAACCTTCTGGCTAAGGAATTGCATGTGGTAGAACTCGAGTTACCAAAAACTTTCAAGGACAACTCGAGTTACACCCCTTTTTGAACTTGAGTTGCATGCTTAATAATATGTTTTCTAGGAACCTTATGAGCTAGAACTCGAGTTGCAGTCTTGAAGAACTCGAGTTTCCAACTTCAAGTTGTGACAACTTGAGTTCCAGGTATGTAGAACTCGAGTTTCGTGTCCTTGATCTACTGAGGAAGATTTTGTTTCATTAAAACTCGAGTTCCAGAAGCACATAACTTGAGTTCTAGGACTGGTTTACAAAAACTTCCAACATAAACTCGAGTTATAGCATTAGAGTTTCAACAACTCAAGTTACTCTCTTTTCAAAGATCAAGTTTCACAACATGGTTTCATAACTTGCATTCTAAACTTGAGTTTTTCAAATAGAAGTTTTTAAACTGCATTATGAAACTTTCATTATAAACTCGAGTTTCCAAATTAAAGTTTTTTTAACTTGAGTCAGGCATTTGAAAACTTGAAGTTTTAACACATAACATTTCATATTGCTGAAATCCCATGAGATAGAACTCGAGTCATGATTTCCTTCAACTCGAGTCCTAACTTTATCTGACAACAGCTTCTGATACCGAGCCTCACTTTTACCAAATCCTTCCTTATTCCTGTCAAAGTTTTAAAAACTTACCTGCCACCATAAATGCACGGTTACTAACCTATGAAACAGGAAAAGGCTCGTCTGCTGAAGTTCTCCGACAAACGAGAAGTAATCAGAAGCTTCTTAAACTCCATCGACGTTAAACAAATGCATTTATTACAGCATTCAATGTATGCACCAACCAGACACAACGGCTACTCAATCTGAGTAACAGATATTTGGCCTTCTCTAACGGATAAATTGAAAGACTTCAACTATAAATAGAGAAGCATTGAAGACGGAAAGAGACGACAATCAACAACGCTATTATTCATACGCTTTCTATCTTATGTCTTCTATAAACATTCAAAACACTCTATGAGCTTTAGTGATTAGCACATTTACTCATTTGAGATTTTAAACTTGTGATTCATTCTTGTATTCAGTGAGAAATTCAAGGACAGGCCTTTGAGTTTATTGGGCTGTGAGTTTGTTGAAAAACAGAGAGTGAAGGTCTCTGTTATCTTGAAAATAGTAAGGGGGAGTGTGACTCCTTGATTGTAAAGGCTAGTGAAGCCTGGTTGATTGCCATTAGTGGATTGCAAATCTCAGAGGAGCTTTGAGGACTGGACTAGGTCAGAGAGGATTGAACCAGGATAAATTGCCGTGTCTATTATTCCTCTGCACTCTCGGTGACTTCATTTTTAATTTCTGTGATTTACATTTTAATTTTTAAACATGACCAATTCACCCCCTCTTCATCAAATCCTATACTAACAAAGTCTACACACCTCACGCACAGATATATGCATACACATACACATGTACTTACATAACAAAATAAATAATAAAAAATGATGAAAAAGCCACACACATTCACGCATACACACATATAACTATGTGTATATTTTTTGAAATAAAAAATAAATAATGAAAGAAGACTTAAAATACATATTTATAGATATATAATATGTATTGGATGTGCCAAGATATAACTTACACTAGCTTTGCCTCTTTGCTTCACACACGTATCATTCAATGTCATTCCATGTTTTCCTTTGTTTTAGGATGGTGCAGATAGAAAAAATAACTAGAGAGGAGACAAGACTTATGAGGGAGTGTGTGTATATCTAATCCAACCAAGCCACATATTATAAAACTTTATCGTTGTCTAGCCTTGGAAATGGATCAAAAGATTTGTAATTTCCAAGGATTGCACAAGATGCAACCCTAGGGTCGTTCTCTCCAGAGCTTTGTATACCAATAGACTTGAGCTTGTGTTTAAGTTGGTTTTGCAAATGAACACTATTTTTAATTCAAAATAACTATACAACTAAAGTCTAATACAAAATAGAATTTCTTTTTGGTATTTTTGAATTTTTGAGGAAGCAACAAAACATAACTAAGGTGTAAAAGTGTTTGATAGTGGATTCCCTCTTCAAAATGAATATGGTCATCATAGTTTGCAAAAGATTAAGGAAAGTATTAGTTTTCTCACTAAGTTTAGTAATGAAAACCCCCATTCCATGAAAAATTTTAAAAACACTTAGTGTCTATACGGAAATCACAAAGTGAAAAATTCAACTCAACACATCATTGTCTCTAAAATCAAGCGCAACTAGGAAGATAGAAGAGAACAACAAAGATAGTAAGACTTCACTCTACCATATCAATCACAAAACAAGTTTAATACACAATGAATCCAAGTTTGGCTCAACCGAGACCAAGTATCTACATACAAATTACAAGTTCTAACTCAGAAACCAAGTAATCCATAACATAAATACCGATTGAAAACTAATACTGCCCTTTCGGAACTTCAAACTCAAACTATCTTCATCTTCAAGGGGAAAGGATATGTTTAGCTACTCATTCAATGCATAATTGAGCTTCGAATGGATGATTGGAGGTACATGGTTGGGTTGATGGTGAGATAGGTGAGATTACGGTTATGAGTAGAGAGAAAATGAGATGAAATGAGAATGGTGATGAATTCTGCCTCCTTCCTTCCACTTCCTTCGAAACTTACCATATTTTGTGTGAATTAACTGTCCAGGGTCATATCTCCGAAGGCGGGTCAGGTTTATTTACCTTTTAGAGCCTGGTTAGTTGCTGCTGCATGATATTTGCCACAGTGAACATGAGGTTTCATCGTGGTGAACCTCTCTTGAGGGCTCATCTTGTCTGAGTGAACTTTAGCACGGTGAACTGTGAATTGCACCGCGGTGAACTTTCCCAGAGCTGTCTCCTCATGTTCTTGTTCAGAGTTCCTGAAATGAAATAGCATATATTTGAAGTATCATTTGTTCATAATGGAATTTAAGCACAATTGTATCATTATTCATGGCAAATGCACCCAAAATCACACTAATCCAGATCAACAACTCTAAATCTCAAATTAAGCACAAGGGTCACGAAGGACTAAAATTGAATCAAAAACTCTAGAAATTCAAGTATAAAAGTGGTATAAATAAGGTTCAATCAATATCAACGCTTATCCTTAGAGGAGACAAGATAATTTATTATATATATGTTCATTGTTTAATACCTTTCTACATACATTAAGTGCTGTAAGTAACTAAATAAAAAATTAAATTTAAAGTAAGATATTGGGTCCATAGGGGGAGTTTTGTAGAGCATTAGGATATCATCACATACACCAACTGGTTGAACTAGGCTATTAGATGTAGGGCAAAGTATCGGGCAGGCCGGGCTGGCCTAATGGCCAACCCGAGGCCTACCTGTTTATAGTTATTAGCTTCAAGCTATGCCTGAACTCGTATGCAGCCCGTTCGGAGTTTGGACGGGTTAAATGGGCTGCTCATTTTTTTATTTTTTTTTTGCTCTTGGCACATGTAATACACTTTTTCTAGCTGGCACAATAAAGATATATTCCATCAGGTATTTTTCTCTCTGCACGATAATTGGGGGGAAAATACATCAAGAATTCATCAAACTGAAGCTAATTCATAAAATACATCAATAATTCATCATGTTGACCTATTCCATTTCCAAGTACCTACTAGATGGTGCATATATATATTAGGCAGATGGCTATTTATATAAATATACAAAGAGATAAGGGTATCACCAGCACTAATCATTGATCAATATTGTGAAATGAAATATCCAACATGTACCACAATATGTATCTAGTAAACCCAACAATCTCAACATATAGCACAATATGTATCTAACAAATACAACAATCTTAAATGAAATATGTATCCAGCTCGTAGCACAATATCCAACATGATGCACACCATTTCCATAGCGATCAATATTGTGAAATGAAATATGATAGCTTTCCAATAGCAATAATAACATATACCATACATATAACACAAACCCAACAAATCCAAATCCAATAATCTCAAATTCTTAATAAACACATTACACATCATTAATCCAAATCCAATGGTTTCAAATTATCAATAGACACAACATAGTCTCAAGTCATTCCAATAATCTCATCAATCATCAACAAAATCATCTTTGGATTCACTTGCAACACTTAAATTTGGAGCTGCAACTGTTGAATATTGCTCTACGACACAGAAAAATAAATTAGGTCATTAATAATTAGTAAAATGATAAAAATATACAAAGTGAAAACACTTAAGGAATTATACCTGTAACAAAAATTAGACTCTCCTTAACATTATCGACATCCAAATCAATGACTTTGGAAGGGCGACCTGTACATAGCCAATTTTGAGCACATATGAATGCCATAGCCATATTTAAGGACAAGGAACTTCTAAAAGCACCACTACAGAGTATACTTTTTACTACTAAAATTCACGTTCTTTTTCTAAAAAAGGGAGTAAAAAGTGAAGGCGGTGGCATTTTTGAAATTAAAGGAAAACATTAGATGCCCTATATTGAATATAGGCGCCTAAAGGTGGCTGTAGCACCTTTAGGCGCCCTATTTAGTAAATAGGGCGCCTAAAGTGGCACCCTTGAGTGCCCTATTCTGTGAATAGGGCGCCATAGGGCCTCTGCTAACATGACGTGATCTTCTTCCCACTTCCCCATAACCGGCCTCTCAGCTCCCATAACTCCATTTTCCTATAACCGGCCTCTCAGCTCCCATATTCCTACCATTCCACTTCCCCTTAGTCTTGAGCCCCAGCTCATCTCGCACGCTCCCCCAACTTCCGTCTTGCGTTTTGGCCGTCGCTTGCCGTTCGCCGTTCGCTCCTGCTCACAGTCTTGCCCTAAGTATCCCACCCAAATCATGAATGTGTATTTGTTGACTTAACTATCATAATAAACAACATCATATTCAATAATATCCCTGTCTTGTCTATTTCTGGCTAGTAAAGGAAAGTAATAGTGCATTATATTAGGTGTATGTATTCTACAATAAATATTTAATAATCTGTATTGTGGTGAAAATTTTTAATACAAATGTTTAAATTGAGTAAATTAAATAGTTGATTAAGTTGCTAAAGCTTCATTAATGAAGTTGTATCCTACTAATTAGGTATAGAAACCTCCTAGTTCTATGTTATTTTATTTTACTTAAGTTATAATATATATATATATATAATATGTCAGAGGATTATGATTTTGTACATATACTTCAGTTTTATTAAACCCATTTTATATTTCCTTTGGAAAATGATTTATTTGATTCTCCTTCTTTATTTGTTCTTTTTAAAATACCAAATTGAATAGATTGTCTAATTTCAACTTTTGAATGTTGTTTACAATGGCTTAGGGTTTAATAAATGGATTGTACTTGGATGAATGCGTTAAGAACTAGTGATGAATATGAGAATGGTGTAGAAGAGTTTATTGAATTTGCTAAAAGAAATGCGACTAGCAAAAATGGGATGTATTTTTGCCCTTGTGTCAAGTGTATGAATGGGATTAGGCAAAATAT
>JANTPZ010003503.1:0-17377 GCA_025593235.1 Vachellia pachyceras
AGAGTGAATGAATGATCCATGTGTGTATTGTACCTATAAATGATTTAATGTGGAGAGAGGACAGTGCCTCATCTAATTATTAATGTGGCTAAACGACCATCGTTTTGTTGGTTTCTCTTATGTTGTGTTTTTGGTTCGAGGATATTCGCACTTGGTGTCATCTACGAAACGAAGATTAGCAGCAGAATCCTCCTCTGATTTTCTCATTTGATCTTGGATTTTCTGAGACGCATCATAGGTTGCTTTAACCTGTGGATTATTTGTATGGGTCCATTCACCGTAGGCTTCTGGAACCCTTAAAAGCCCAACACACATTTCTTCGGGCTTTCCTTCATGGGTCGAATCACTGTGGGCTTAAAGTCTTTATTAAATCATAAAGTCAAATTTAAGAAACAAAAACCGTGGTTGAGAAAACAATAAATGTTGATCCGGTTAATAAAAAATTGGTTTACAACTCACAAGTTTATGAGTATAAATCTCACTGCTAATGTGAGCATCATTTTGATAGGTGATCCATATCTCCGTAAAAGCTTTCTGGGTCTGAAGGTATGCATTAATTATAATAAGACTTGAGATCCAATTGACCTAAACCTTTTTTACCAAAAAAAAATACGTGGTTAAAACTTGGGAGATGGGAACAAATTTGAACACCAAATTCTATTAGTCTTAATTTTTATTTATCATGTCTTTGTAATTTTACTTGTTTTTATGTATGCCCTTCCATCTTTTTTTCCTTTTTACCATGTGATTTGTAGCCTTGACTAACTTTTAATCAACTCTAAGATAGTATTTGAATTAACTTATTTCAAATGATTCTATGGAATTTTATATAAATATGTGAAAATATTCTTGATTTTTTAAGTGCAAATACTTATATTATATATATATATATATATGTATTAAAGTCTCTCTTCGGCGTTGGTTAAACAAAATAATTGTCCTTCATGGTGCCCCATGCTTTCTTGTTTTCTTTTCAGGTGTTCCGTACAGTGAGAGTTTCAGAATTTTAAAATTTTTTTTCTATGGCATAAAAAGGGGAACATATAATAAATAAAAATATTTCAATCGTGTCGTATCTAAATTAATTTATGTCATGTAGAGCGGGGGACACAGCAGCAAACTAATAATACATATCGCTTTAATCTAAACTCATTTTTAATTTTCTCTCCAAACAAATGTTTATCAATAATGTTACGCCATGAAATTATTTTTGTTTAACCACTTTCTGATAATCTTTTTTATCAATCCAAAGTCCATACAGATGATAATATTTGTATTATTTTATAGTGATTATCCTGCTTTATGTTGTATTCTAGAATATTAATTCACTGTTTTCAAATACTAAATATAATATCTAATTTGTAGTGTAAATGAAAATACATTGAT
Source organism: Vachellia pachyceras (assembly GCA_025593235.1). NCBI lineage: Eukaryota > Viridiplantae > Streptophyta > Magnoliopsida > Fabales > Fabaceae > Vachellia > Vachellia pachyceras. The sequence goes on from JANTPZ010003503.1 coordinate 1,387, forward strand.
TTTATATTCATAAATGAAGTATTTGATTAGAAGTTAATGGTGTGCCTTGGTATGGGAAAATTTTCAAAAACGGTAAATTAAAAAGTCGCTAGTAAATTATTTACTTCTACTTTTTTTGTAAAAAATAAGTTTATAGTAAGTTGGGTGAAACTTCTAAAAAATAAAGCTTAAGGGTCACTTCCCAATTTCAAAAATATCCTTTACATTTAATCTAATTTTTGGTCAAAAAAATCCCTTTATCTGATAAAAAGATGAGATTAATTTAGAAAATTTAAAATCAGTTAGCTAATGTAAAAAAATTGATTTCAACCACCACATATATAGATGAAATTTTAAATAACATACATGAATTTTATAGAAGTATAATTATTTGCTAAAAACAACAGGTGAAAAGCATAGAGTTGTTGTTATTTTCTACGCGAGAACATGTCATTTCATGTGTTTTAATTGTTATTAAACTTTTTAGTAGTTAAATTTCTTCTATGAGATCTCACAGTAATTCCTCCCTATTCTTTAATTCTTCAATCAAAGCTAATAAGGTAATCATTTAACTAAAGTGGGGAAAAGGAAAAAATTTAATCGTGAGACTAAATTTCTAACATGATTCAAAACCCTAATAATTAAAAAGAGATAAAATGGTCTGTAATATCTTCTCATGCCATGTTTAGTGCTTTAGAATGGGTTATAAAGGAATAGAAAAGGAAATGGAAATGAAATAGAACGATATTAATTGCCTGTGGAATTTGCTTATTATAACATACAGATAGTGTGGTTTTCTGTATAAATTTTTGGCCAGAATTTCATATCTAGTTTTATATTATGTGTTTTGTTTGTATTAATAAATGTTTAAGTAAACCCGCTGATATATATTATCCATACTCTTAACATTTCAGTATTATAAAGCTTTAGTTAATATATAAAGAAGATGTTTGGTTTTATATGTTGAAAACTATCAGAGTGGTTTAGCACTTTAAATCAAATCTAAAAACGAAACATGTATGTCTTGATTAATAATATGGGACTGCCAATAAAATTGGGCACATTTGATAGATGACTAGATCCCTTAAAGTTCAATTTGGGAAAAAAAATTTTCAACGGTACATGCAAGTTAAAACAAAATGTATCTCGAAATTCATAAAAATATTTTGATATTTAAAAAATTATTTTAAAATCTGTAAACCCACGTCGATTATTCCCAAACATGCACAATTCTTGTGTCTGAACCAGAACGTACGTGCCCACGAAAAAGGTTTCATCCAGGAAAGTAAAACCCACTTCGATTATTCCTACGTTTGCAGAGGATTAGTCTTGAGTTATCGATTAGGTATACGGCCTTGTTTTTCACCAAATAATAATAACAATAATAATAATAATGTGAGATTATGAGTTGTTATTAGCTGGATTCGAAACCCTCAAATGTAATCCTTTGAAAGAAGTTTTGTCAAATTAATTTTGAATTTTACAGGAATTGATTATCTGGCTATTAAAACCTGCCATGATATTATCACTACCTCATAATCTTAATTTTTAGACAATTAAAGAAATTAAATAAAACGGTATATTTATCATTTTTACAAATCTATTTGCTTAATTTATAAAATGATATATAATAAGAATTTTAAAATATATATAATACAGAGTAATTTATTTAATTTTTTTAATCTCTTAAAAAATTTAATTATATTTTAATTCCGAGGATATTATTAGTTTTAAAATTATAATATATATTAACATGAATTTGTAATCATGAAAACAAAATAAAAAACCCTCAATCGATACCTAATTAAATTAAATATCATTCATTGGGATGAATCTTTGCCGACACATTCCTTATAGCGAAGGCGAAATTATTGAGACTAATATCCTAAAAATAACACCATGATGAAGAAGTTTGAAACATGCATTTAAAATGATTCAGTACAATTCCAACATACATATATATATATATATATATATATCATTTATGTTCAACTTCGTGTACTAGTAATTAAATGTTCGATGTTGACCGCCTTCAAAACAATAATTAGTAAAAATATATATATATATATATATACACACACACACCCTAGCCAGTAACATCCTGATTTTTTTTGTCTCTATAAATGTTTAATTTTTTTCGTATGATCAATATCAATGATATTCAATAACAAGTGAAATCATATGCCGTGGCAAGGAAAGAATAATACAACGCTTTATTTCACAAACATCAGAGCACTCACATGCATGTTTAATCATGAAAATTAAAAGTGAAAATTTACAATCAGATCTCAACAAGAAGAATTAATGAACAAAATGTCTCAAAAATTGGTAAAATTACCATCAGGTCCCAGCAGTAGTTGGTCCGATTGTTATTGCCGACTGACGAAGTTGTTAATGTTAATTGGACCAGCTACTGCTTAGACCTAATGGTAATTTTCACAATTTTTAGACCTTTTGTTCATTAATTCATCTATTTCGAACCCTATGGTAAATTTCTCAATTAAAAGCCTCATGTGTTAGATGCTATTATGTTCAAGACTGTACGTATTGATATGCATATACGTACACATCTACATATATATAAAAATATGTATCTATATGACCAACAAAACTCCCACCCGATCCTAATATAAAAGCAATTAACTTTTTTATGATGTTAATGAAACAAATTACCGATTTATTTATTATTTTTTGAAATCAATTCATAACTTATATAAACTGATACACGATTTAATAAGACACAAATATTTTAAAACATGTTACAATTAAGTAATTTATTTAGTCTTTTTAACCCCTTAAAAAATAATTGTCTTTTATATTAGAGACCAAATATAGTAGTTACGATTGAGAGAAATTTTGAGGAACCCACACATAAAGAAGAGTAAGACAGGAAGCAGATCTCGTATTTGAAACCATAAAAACTTTTGAGGAACATGTTTTAAAATTAGAGTCATGACTAAGATTTCAAGATCAATAAGAGAGATATATAGAATTTGTATCATATATTTATAAACAGATACTAGGCTGATGATGTGAAACCATATGTGTGTTTGTGTAGCGTGAAGTGAACAGAAGTCAAAACAGTGGTTTCCTTAGAACTTGGTGAATTAAGTTCTGTGGGAACATATCCTGCATATTCCATCTCTTCTTTAAACCACACTCACAGAAATCTAAGATACACTGTAACTAACAACCTGTATAATAAACGGCCACATCTTGCACATATCAATTATATATTTATATATATGACATATCACTTGCTGGATCCAATATCCCCTCCCTGCAACGTCAGGTCTGTATACATTTTTCATGTACAGAAGTAAAATGATGTTGTAAATCTCAAGTACATGATACGATAAAAATGAAAAGGCTGGTAATAAGAACTCTCTCTCTATAGATATGTATCTGCTTTTCTCTAATCAGGAATGAAATGTGAAGAGATATAAATGGGAAAGCAAAGAAAAGCAATGAACATATATATATGATCATGTAGGTACAGTACCAAAGGAAAAAATAAAGTTCCACCAAGTTAAAAGACATAATAAGCTGCTGAGAATTACTTTGCGGTACAAATTAGTTCCCCAGAATGGTAGCAAATGGCCCCCAATATTCCATCATCACTGAAACATCAAACCTATCAGACCTCTCCAAATAGCACCAACCAGTACTACTACCCACTGTTAGTACTACATAGTACATACTACTACAACTAGCCACTACTACTACTACAACACACAAAACCGTTGTTAATATTAAGCCATGCTTGTTCATATTTTTCTAACCGATCGAAAAATCCTCGTGTGTGTGTGTGTATCAGTGGCTAAAAACACATAACAGTAATCTCTGAAATTATTTGTGAACAAAAGAGAGATAGAGATAGAGAATACTTCACCTCTCTCTTTAGGGACCGATTAGTAGCTAGTTGAAGGAAGATCCATAAGCTGTGTCATATATAGAGCCACTGATTGCCGCTGCAGCATCATCAAGATTCTCAAAGTAACTAAATGGGGCTAATTAATAGGGTTTGAGATGGAATTATTTCGGACCACCACCACACCAAATAATTAAACCACAAACCCTCTCATAGCTTCCCACAAAAAAGCCCTTGTGAATCTTGATGATGCTCCATCCGCAAACAGTGACTGGCTTTGTTTTTTCCCCTCCTTCTGCCACCCGTAATAATCTCTCTCGTTTAATCACTCTAAAAATACCCATCAGAAAGGCAAGGGGAAAGAAATAAGAGATGCATATATGTAGGCAGAATCGAATGGGATAGAGAAGCCCTAGCCCTAACCCTAAATCACACCGCTTCTAATTAAATGAAACAAAAGTAAAGGAACACACATGGGGGGAAGAAGAAAAGGAACTAAGGTTTCAAAAAAGCTGAAACCAAAACAGAAAAATTATTGAGAGGCGAATCAAGACATTAAAGTCTGAAATCAGAAGCAGGGGAGAATATAACAGAAGTGAGAAGGAAGAAGGTGGGGGGTGTATATATAGAGGGGAAGGGAGATGAGAATTAATGTGAAGAAGCAATAAATGACGAGGGGAATAGTTGGTGCCAAGCTAGCTGATATCGAAGACACAGAGAGAGAGAGAGAGGTAGGGATAACAGTTATACATCGTAATCCTAGGGTACCAAAATTACCCAAAAACTTAAAATCTGGGGGACTGAGTCCTTTGTTGCCAGAGAAGGAAAGAGAATAATAGCGAGTATCTGTGAGATTTGAAAAACGTTCCAAGTATATGGCATGTTTCGGAAGGGACGAGATTTGGAAATAAGAAAACTTACCCAAGGTAGCCAGGAAGCAGAAAGCCAGCTCAGGAATCCGTTGGCGTTTAGGATTGGAGCATCTGTTGCGTCCTCCACAAGAGTTTTTTCATTTCAAACTGACAGACAAGCCCTTCTCAAATGTCAAGTGGTCATGGAGGGTCCCTCCCTCCCTCTCTCTCTCTCTCTGGTTTCAACTTCCTCCCATTGTTTTTTTTTTAATTTTTCCAGTCCCTCGCACACATTTGCCCCTTTTGGAATCTTTTTAAGTTCCCCTTCATATCTAATCCTAACCCTTTAACCTTTTTCCTATCCTCCTTTCACACACACACACACACACACATTTGTAACATCCAGCTAATTTACCTTGGTGGCTTAATTACACCCTCTAGGATGTCACATGGGAGCTAAGTGATTGTTTGGTTTAGTCATGGACATATAGCCTCAGTTTGAATTCAAAAGAAGTGATTATACATTATTTGAGGAGCTCTCTTGAGACCCCAATTAATCGTGATTTCAGTTTTGTGTGACACGTTGAGCAAAAGTGACCTGCTTCTCTGTTTGAAAAATTCCAGTACAACTTCAGTAGCGAGAGTTTCTCCTATTTGCCCTCTCGCCCCCTTCTTTAATAAAATAGTATTGCCTGTGTTTCTATCAATAAGTTACAGCTAACCAAATCCCGTCTATCATAATGATGTTTAAAATTGGTTAAAAGCAATAAAGGTTTAGATGTAATTTTTTAAGCATACCTTTATCTATAAAAAGAGTGAGAGAGAATAAATAAGAAAAGATATGAGAGAGAATAAGTTGAAAAAAGATATCAACGAAATATATAATTAATTGGAGTGTGAAAATAAAGAGTATAATAAAATTTTAGACAAAAAGAAAGTGTGATTTATATATGGAATTGGCCGAGGAAATGTAACTTGTATATAGAATCAAAGCACTGTATCAGTAAAAAGAATCATAAACTCACAACCTTCAGATAATGGGCTAATACATGGTGCTATATAAACCCATTAAAATTAAAGCAAGAAATATGGCTTAACTAATAAAGATTTCATCTTTCACATTGATTGATATTGAATATACTGATGACCATGTTCTAGCTCGGTGTTTTTTTTTTTGTTTTAACTTGTTGCTTTGTTGATGATGCTACTTTCTTCCACCATCATGACCCATTTTTCTACTAAAACACGTCAAGAGATGTACACATGTGTCCTTTATTTCCACATTGATCACCAAGCAGAGAATATTAGGGGTAAGCAAGCCACTTGGTGTTAATTAGTGGAATGGAATCATGAAAATATATATAAGGTCCATATGTATAGTACTTTAGTACCTCAAAGTGTGGGTTAAAGGCTTTTAAGCTCAATCAATGGTTATGGGCTTGAGACAGTGAGGTGCATATTAATAAACATGTTTGACGTATGACACTTTTAAAAGAGACGTAGTTATCAACTTTTTAATTGGCTCAATGGGCCATGTGTATTGCTCGTCGTTTTGTATAACTGATCTCTGTTACTTCCTTATGGTTTAATTTCATTAATTCATAATTTAATTAATTAATTATTATAAGTGGTTCATATACTTACGTACACGCATTCTGCAATATACATTGCTTCCTTTTTCACTTTCATATTCTCTCTCCCTCTCTATTTCCATTGCCATCTAATGAACTCACTATGAACATACGCCTATTTGTAGCAGCACACCAAATAAATAAATAAAGTCACTAACAGTAACGACTACACATAGTTGCACTCACAAATAGTAGTCTACTCCTTTAGATTTTAACTGTATTAATATCTACGTCGTTGCCATATGGTTTCTCCCCATATCTTTTTACTGTATTTAACATTTTACTGTATGTCAGAGAGTCTAAGATGAATCAGACTATATTGTCATTTATTTACCAACTTCAATATTCTCAAAGCAAATTAACAATGTATCATTCACCATCGAATCTATATGCCTAGTCATTTTTCTACCCGGTGCATGTAGTTTCTACTCTTACACGTTTGAAGTCTTGCACTATCAAATACTCTTAAGGTCATGTTTACAAGGTAGATTAAAGTGATTTTTTTCATATTTATAATTTATATTATTAAATTTTTCATACAAATATATTATTTTACCATTAATTTATTATTACGTAGACTTTAATTTATTTTCATAGGGTAAAGTGCATATTAAATAGTGATAAAATTAAAAAATTATTAAAATTTGAATCAGTGTTAATAATGCTCAAGGTTGTGAATTATACATAAGACCAAAGGAATGCAAGGTAGGCCTAATTAATTAATTAGTAAAATCACTTCCCCTTAAAATGCTTTTTTTTTGCCTTCTTCTCAATGTAATTTATTTTGGCGGCCTATTCATGTTCCAAAGCATTAGAGGATTAAAATTAAAAAAAAAAAGGAGTTGGGACAACCAATGTACGGGAGACAGCAAATTACTGGTAATTAATCAGTTCTCTGTCTAAAAAAATTGATCATTTCGAGAGTATGGGGTTAATTAAAATTTTTATTTATATACTAGTGGAAGTTGATACCGATACGCACATCCAAAACACCATTCCTATTGGATACATCATATTTAACCCCATGCCTACTTCATAATTATTTATTTATTATAATTGTAAGTACTGTAAGGTGTGATCTGTGCATTTTAATGGGGGTCGACAAGTCGATTGTGATAAGATTAAAATAACTTGCTTTTGTGACAGCTTCCTAGCTACATGCACCTTTTATACTAACTAGACTCTAGAGATTTAAATTGAAAAAACTATATTAAAAAATATTAAACTGAAAGGAATCCAGCTCTTAAATCAGGTATAATTTTGGTTCTAAGAGATAAAAGTGATTTAAATATTTTTTTTAGTAACCCAAAGTTTGAAATATTTGAATTTTTGCAACCTTTCCTAAATATTTAAAACAGGACTCTTCAACTTTTGAAAGGCAGCGCAACAGAATAATATCACAGATTCACCACCCACAGGTTATGATGACTAGATGTTTGGATTTGGAACATCACAATAATATATAGTGGCCATAATAAACCTCTGTATAACTAATTAATTAATCAATTACAAGCTATGAATTAACTCATATATATAATTAAAGATCTTTTGATCATAAAAGAAGGTTTACCCAGAAATGTGGATATTATTATATAATGAAAAAGATCTGGCGCGAATCCCTCTTTATCTAAATTCCTGGTACTTGATTACGCAAATAGATATCGCACTACCAGCTAATGAAATATTCTTAAGTGCTTGATTTTATTTTTTTTATTTTTTATTTTGTTGAGATTGTGTTATTCATTATCGGCGACAATGTGATCATCAATCAAATGATTCTTCACGTACAAATTTTATATTTTTGTATATTTCTAAAGGCAACCCACATATGTTTAATCTAAGAATCAATTCTCGGAGTCCTAGATCTCTTCTTTTTGACTAAACTGTCATTTTTTGGGGGTGAAATAATACAGAACAAAGCTTCGAATATGATTATTGTCTCCTTAAGCTTTCTTTATTTTTTTCTGCCGCAGTCTTATTAAGTCTTAAACGTCACTTTTTGAAGTTTTAGTGTTTTACAATACTCTTTTCTTCCATCTTCATTATTGATAGAGTGAATTCTGGTATATAATTGCGTGTATTTATATGGTTTTTAAACGCAACTAATTTTAAATCTCAATGAGGTTGTGTAATTTATTTCTCTTAGTCTTGAAAATTAACTAATTGGAAATCCGCCTTCCAAATATTTGGTTTTCTTTATCACCCCATATGTTTAGTTTTACGTAACATTATAATCTTTTCATCCAAAATTCTGCCACTGCGTATGATCTGTGTATATCTTCTCCCTCCCTCCCTCCCTCCCTCTATATATATATATATATATTCATTATAAATCTTGTTTTCTTATACCACACACACTTTAACTTCATTATTTTGGCTACTCCCACTTTATGTTTATCTTATCATTTTAAATTAAAACCGCACTACAATATAGCATTTTTAATCTTACATAAGATGCCTGAAGAGAGTACATAATGCGGTTACTTTTTAAAAACAGAGGGAAGGAGGAGTGATGAGAGGTTTCAATTTTGACATCGACATAAATAAATATTGAAAAGTCGGTTCAACTCAAAAGAAATCCATTTCAATGAGAAGAATAGGAGGGAAAGGGATGGATTTATTTCAATATTGATATTGATAACGATGATATGAGAATGAATATTGAAAAACCTATCCAGCTGAAGGTCACAACTATTGAGAATCCAATAATATACTTTAGAGTAAAATGTATGAAGAAATTTTTTAACTAACTAGTGATTGAATTTGAATGTCCATTTCGATTATCAATATCATTGTCTAGTAGCCGACATTATTAGTACATTATGGGCACCAAAGTTTAATTTTTTCTTGATGTTCATAAAAAAGAAGTAGCATAGCAAAGATATATAATGAATGTACTTGCTAGTCGTCACTCATGTCGTTAGGATTGGTTCAAAATATACGGTCCAAAAAGTGGATTAGAAACAGCTCTTAGTTTCAAACCTCTTGTAATAGAAGATGAGTAATTAATTAAACTGATGATGAATAGGGAAAAATCAAGAAACTATTACAGTACTGCTTTTGTCTATTTAAAGTCCTCAGCGGCGGAATATATTCTGATGAGTTATGATCATTAAACCATTTTAATTGACAAATGTAGTACATTCATATATTTGAGCAGAGAGAATCCTAAACTTTCAACATGAAAATCATTTGCATGTTATGGAATGTAATATTTTCCCAACTCTATTCACCAAAAGGGTTCGAAGCCATGATTTCTGCTTTTGAAGAGTTGTTCTCACAAGATACTCATTTGAGTATACACTTATATTATTGTCAAATTCTTGATCAGTTAAATCTTAAGTTTTATCATTTTTTACTTTTTACCTTATAAAATAGTGTCAATTCATTCTAATATTCATTTTGACTTTTTGGATTTGATCATCTTCAATGGGTTTATATATGAATTTAATAGAAACTTCTTCCCAGATTATGATAACTTGTGAATATTGATGGGTTTAATTTTAATTTCTCGTGTGAGGTCATACAGTACGTATGCACATGACTTGACGCTTCGGAGGGTGAAGAGATATGATCGGTACAAACCTTTCATATTCACAAAAAAATTAGATGATTTACTTAGAGAGAGAGAGAGACAGAATAGACAAAATAAATTACGAGATGAGACTTTTACATTTAACCATGATTATTAGCGGAGAATGTCAAATTTGAGACAGATCGAGGATTAATTAAAGGGATGGAAAAGACAATTAGGTGAATTGATTAATTCGAATCTAGTCCACAATCCACTTCGATTAGCACAAAGTGGTGGTGGTGATGAAAGATTCGATATGTTTGGAGTGACGATATTAATTATAGGTTAAGTAATTAAGGGGTTGTTTGATTGCAACAAGGGGTCAAGGGCTTTATCAAAGTGGATTGAGACAAGTGATGAGCGGTTAATTAAGATTAGTGACTAATTAATATGGATTAATTGATTAGTGTTCCCACCAGCTAGCTTAATAGAGTTCGAGAAATTAACCTGTGCCCGTGCCTTAAACCGTACACACATAAGTCACATCGATCAAGCCATGCATGCACCTCATTTCTTAATAATTATATTTCATCTTTTTTTTTCCCTCTTTTGCTTTACCAATTCTTTTACATTATGTATTCTGAACTTCCAATCAGATCATATTCTTTGTTCTCAATCAGTTTCTCATTCCTATTGATCTATATATTCTTTCTCTTAAGTTTTTTTTTGGGATTATATATATATGGATCATTAAGATGTAGTGCTTAGATAATTGATGCCTTTATTATCTATTTTATTCAATTAATAATATTTTATACATCTTTAAATATCTCTGGAGATTTCGGAGACTTTTGAATTATTGAGAGATGAGCTAAGAATTGAGAAAGATATAAAGTGAGCGTTGAACACGGAGGTAAGATTATATTGTGCTTGTACGTAGTAAAATATTAATATTAATGTTCTTCCTCGTACCCACTTTTGCTTCTTATCCTCTATTCTAATTAATTAATTCTCCACTTTTCCTTTAACGTTCTTTTAGGATCTGAAGAGCGAAATTCCTATTACTATTAAAGTGAAATGGAATTATAAAAGAATGAATGGGACACAGAGTCCAAGTCTTTGTATAGGCAAATAGCTAACCCTAACATATAACCAAATATAATAATCATTACATCTATATTAAATTAAATTATAATTAAATCATATGAACACTCCCTTTAATCTCAAGATGGTTTGAGTTTGCCTACTACAAGATTTACTAAATAACTCATCCTTCAAACATATTTAGGGGAAAAGATTTGGATCGAGAAGCGGAGGTGGTGTGACCTAATTTAGATGGAACTATGAAATCAGATAATATTCAACATACATGAGTATCAGTAAGTCTTTATATAGGTAAATAGCTAACCTTAGCATCTAACCAAATCTAATCTAATTAAATATAATCATAATATTCATATCAAATTAAATTATAATCAAATCATATCAAAACACATCAACACAGTGAAATTTGTCGCATATGATCTTTGCGTGGGTGCGAGGCTAGCTAGCTCTTGATTTTAATTTTGAATCCCTTTTTATCTTTAATTATTCATGATTAATTATTGTGAGTTGGTTCGGTTTATGTTTTAAATAGATATACTTGGAAGATTAATTATGTTTTGTGTAAAAAATCAGACAATTTAATTAAATTTTAAAAAAGTAAATATAATACAAATACACACATGGTATATTGCACCTTTTATCCCAGAATTGGATCCTCATCTTTATTGATTTTTCATTCATCATTTACTATTAATTATATAATGGGCTTAATGCATGAAGCATAAAAAATAGAAAAAAGCTACCCCTAAGAAAATTAAGCACAAACATGTATGAAAAATTCAACTTTTTTATAATTTTAACATGTAAATGGAATAACTCAACTTATAAGTATGCTAGTTTGGCCAGTAAATACATATACACACACATATATGAATGTTCTACAACCTTTCTGTATTTAATTCTTTCACCTAGGACCTATACATAAATTTTCCTAAAAAATATGTCAAACTTAACAACATAGTAAACAGCACATCTATTTTTTTATGAAAATGGTACAGCTATTCATATGTGTGTGTATATGTACGTATGATAGCTATATGGATGCGCAAGTAGTTGAATTTTATATCTTATACAGATGCGTGACCATGAGAATTCGATCCTTAATTATTTGATTTTGTATCACCAGCTATATATTTTATATTGTTGCAACACAACCACAGCCACGTATTTGCATTCTAATGTTTAGAAAGTTGAAAATTGAAAATTATAACTGTAATTAAAGTATTAAACAGATGCGTAGAGGCAATATTACATAATTAATTCAATATTATATATGTAAGAATCTTTGATTATATATAGGGAGCTTTACCATCATGTCCCAAATAAAGAAATTAATGAACAAAAAGTTGTAAATATTGGTAAAATTATCATCAAGTCCCAGTAGTAGTTGGTCTAGTTGTCATTAATAACCTCATCAGCCGTCAATAACAACCAGATCAGCTACTGTTAAAACCTAATAATAATTTTAATAATCTTTAGGACCTTTTGTTCATTAATTGACTTTATCGATCTTATGGTAAATTTTCATTATATATATATATATATTCTACATGTCTCGCGCGCGTGCAAAGAGCCCAACATCTATACGGGTATTAGAGGCCACATTTGTTTGTCGTCCTCATTTCTCAATAAATTAGTAACCCGTGACGAATAATTAATACTAATGGTTGTGAAAAAGAGTAGTAATACTTTGGCAAAAAAAGAAAAGAAAAAGAGTAGTAATAATAATTAACAATTATGTACATGTTTGCTTACACACACACGTGTGCGCGTTCGCGCGCGTACCCTGGCCATCTAATAGGTAAGGATTAGTGGTGAATGCTGAAGATATTGGGCTTGTTTGGAACAACGTTTTCAAAAGATAAACGCACGTTCAACAGTGTTTTTTTGTAAAACGAGATAATCTCCTCCATACATTTACCTCAACTTACGTAAAAGTATTTTTCTAACGCGTTCCCAAACGGGTTAATTACCCTTTCGGCCCCTTTTATAAATCTTATTTAAAAGATGTTCTGTTTTATACTAAAAAAGAAAGATGTTTTGACAGTTTTATTAGGTATTAAATATTTTTTCATGTGGACCCATATTTCATAAGGGTAGGGGTAATGGATAGAGTGTAAAAATTAATAGAATGTTGGATTTTTGTGTAGTTAGTAAAGATAATATTAAAAATTATTTAAACTTTATAACAAATTTAATGTTTTAACTATTTCTATTGATAATTGATAAAAAACCGTTTTTATTAGTACCTATACATTAATTAAAAAAGTCACCACCAAAAAAATGCTTTCCTCGCTAAAACGAGGGTCGCTAATATTTTTCGTTCTTGAATAAAAAATTTTTGATGAAAAATAGCCATTTAGCGATGAATTTTTCCGTCGTTAAATGACATTTTTCTGGTAGTGAATCTTCTAATAAAGAGATAGGAAAAGGTATAAAGTTAGCCTTGGATGGTTAACACTTTTTTAGTTTCTTTTGCTTTCTTTAACCAGGTTTTATGTAAGTCGAAAAGGTCATCTAATTAATTAATGGTAATTAAAAACAAAAGCAGTTAAGAAAAGCACATTATTTGTAGAAGAAAGGTGGTGGTAGAGACAAGAAAATGGACTCAACCCACACATAATTTGTAGAAGAAAGGTAGAGGTAGAACTGGGAAAACGGGCTCAACCCTTGGATTGAGGGTATGCTGCATGAGCCTGGCGGCCCACCTTTTTTATTATTTTTTTAAAACCATTTTTATAATTAAGTTTTCTAAAACATTAAATTTTTGTGAACCACACAAACACATAATTATATATTTGTTTCAGTCTTTCAATCTTATTGTTATTTATCTATAAAAAATGAATATTTTTTAGAAAACGATTAGGATTAAAATACATAAAATTTATTATAAATGTTTTAATTGCTAAATAATATATCTGGGCTAAGGCTGGGATTTACCGACTCACCAAAGTGTGAGCAACGCAGGCTTACACCATTTAACTCACAGATTGAGGCAGACTTACCCGTTTTCTAGCTTTAGGTGGAGGTGAAAGGGATAATTCCTCTTGGTTGTCATCACCAAGGAATTGATAGGATGTAAAATAAAAGCCTAAAGTACTACTCAAGAAGTCTTTCATTTTATTCTCTCACTCCATCCATATGTTCATATTTATTTTCCTGGCCATAATCTTTTAAGTCAATTTCATTTGAACTCCGAGTAAGAAAAAAGAAAAGAAAGTTTGTGTGCGGTCCACTAAGTAAACCCCATCTACGTACTCTTGATAAATTAAATTACAAACACCATATACACCTATCTCTGATTCTATTTTCTATTTATAAGTTGTTTATAATATATTTGACTAAGAAAAATTATAAACTTGATTAAATTTATCTTAAAGTTCAACAATGTTTCAATTTTATTACCATTTAATATATGTTATAACTTATGAGAACAAAGTCAACATAAATTAATGAAAAGTTGTGCATTCATGTAAAAATATTAATAAAGTAATTTATAAATAGAATGAGAAAATTTCTTCTCTCTCCCTATAAATAAAACAAATAAGATACTAGGATTATCATGGTATGTAATTTTCTCCCCCTTTACAAATGGTAAAATTTTAACACAATAATACAAACTAAACATAGCAAAACCTAAAATCATAAAAAATATACATCAAAATATTAAAATTTAAGTATGGATCGACTATCTTTAACATTTAACGATAATAAATATTATTATTAACATAAAAAAATAAAAAATAAATAACTAAAAAATAATTTGAGTTAAATCAGAACAAATCAACTAATTTGAGTACTTAATCCAAATATGATGCATCGTTGAACCACATCCCTGTTATCCCATGCAAGAAGAATTTTCTCAATTGCCTTATTGACGATTCTAATATCAGTGATACTCAGGAGAAGGATACAAACTTCTTACTTCAATTATTGGTCCAGTTACTCTTTCTGTGTAAAAATTGATGCACTCCTTACCTCCCCCTTCCTTAAACCCTGTTACACCAACTTTAGCTGTCTAGTCAATCATTTTCAGTTTATATAATTTATCATTTTGCTAAAAACAAAGATGTAAATAATTCAAATCAAACGTCAAAGAACATGAGACTATAGGCAGCTAGCTAGTCTAGGCGTGTGTGTGTACGCAAACATGTACAGCTATGACAAATGAGACACAAACACACACATGTCAGCTAATGTTTTTTTATTAGTTTTCATTTGCGTGTGGGAACTGATGAGTCGTCTTCCCCAAACTCATCGTAAGTTGTCCATTCAGCTAATGGGAAGTGATTGAGAAAATTTTTTAACACCCTAAAATTATGTTTAAAAATATTTTTTTATAAAATAAAATAATTTCATATACATATTTACCTTAAAAATGATAAAAATACTTTTCATCATTTTATTAAACGGACCAATGTTTTTTGAAAAATGTTTTACGATTCTGTGTGCTTATCTCCATCTCTCTATGTGTCTGTCTCTGCCACAAGAATCCATCACGAATCTGTTGATAGAATGATAAACAGTTTGATAGGTTCGACTCTCTTGACGTGGGTGACATGTGCATGCGA
Organism: Vachellia pachyceras; assembly: GCA_025593235.1. Classification (NCBI taxonomy): domain Eukaryota; kingdom Viridiplantae; phylum Streptophyta; class Magnoliopsida; order Fabales; family Fabaceae; genus Vachellia; species Vachellia pachyceras. Next base: position 16,908 of record JANTPZ010003503.1, read on the forward strand.
TTGATCCACAGATACACACATCACAACATGTGCATCAGAACAATAAATAAGGTCATTCCAAACTCATTGCACATTATGGTTGAATTAGCTTTTTTAAGTAATTTTATCAAAAGTATGTAAGCTAAATTTTACCGTGATATATGTAAAAGAGTTTTTTAATTGATTCCTGGATTTTTTTCAATCACTTAAAATTTTCTCAAGGTAAATTACATGAAAGTTTCTTTCACAGTTTGTATTTTTCCACTAATTTATTGATTAATTAATCATCTGAAGATCATACAATTACTCCTTAACCAACATAATTCTAAGGAAAAGGTGTATTTCAATGAGAAATATAAGGTGAATTTTGCTGGTTGAAACTCGTCATTATCGTCTGGCCAAGCATCTTGACGAATTCCCATGGATTGTAAATCCTTCCTGGCTCGTAGATGATCTTTGGACTTCCCAGATTCGTTCAACAAAGTGTACAG
>JANTPZ010003505.1:0-10975 GCA_025593235.1 Vachellia pachyceras
ACCAAAGGAAAGGCCTACACCACGCTTGCTTGGGCCCCTTCCAGGAAGAGGTTGTGGATCACTCCATAGCAATTCACACATTAATCCTACTCATGAAACCAAGATTCATAAAACTCACATACAAACAGGGAAAACAAGAGCACAGGAATATTTTTGTTCAAGGCCAAAAATAACAAAAGGGTGCATCTAACCTTCTTCCGGAGGCTCACAAAATCGGTTAATTGCTCTAATGTCAGAGAGTTTGACCCCATCAACACTAAAAAGACCTCCATGAACCACAAAAACCTTCCCATTTATCACATGAGCCAAAGGTAAACAGCAGAAGACTTCTGTAAATAGTTCCACAAATGTGTCGCTTAACTTGGAGCGGACCTCACCCTCAAAACCATATATCTTGTTCATGCTCTTGCTCTCATGATTCCCTCTAGCTAGATATATAGCTGAAGATCAATCGAAAAGAAAATAACGCGTTAAGTGCTCAAAACATAATAAGGAAAATAAAGAAAGCCAACCTCTCATGAGGAAGAGAAATGATCTCGCGCAACTCTTACTAACAAAATACTTTAGGAGAATTACCAAAAGTCTAAGTGGATAAATTGATATATTACTTCTGACTGTCTAGGTTTAGAAAGGAGCTATTTATAACCAGAGTTTACACTAACATAAAAATAATCCTAAAATCTTATTCAAATATTTGAATATCTGAATTCAAGATAAACTAAGATAACTTAAGATAAACTGGTTCAAACGTTCAAGATAAACTATAATTCCTAAATCTCTCAAGAAAAACTAATTAAATAATTCAAAATAAGAAAAACTTAGTATATAAACTAATTAATTCTCTGTTTCTTCCTTCTCCTAGCATAAATCTGGATTGGCATCTTATCAACATGATACCCAGTACATATATATGAGAATCCAATCACACAAACAGCAATAGATAATTAAAGATAAACAACAAGGTGGCACAAAAAAATCAACTTAAACAGCACACATCTAAATGCTGCCATAAATGAGGCTCTTTTGCACAAAGTATCATGAAAAAAAATAACAAAGCTTACAGACTGACGAAGATCAAGCAAGGATTCACCTGATGGAGACATGCACTTGAATGCAAAGAGAGTGAGGATGACTTCTAGTGAAAAAGATCCTCTATCCACAAAGTCACCATTAAAAAGATATGGATTCTCTTCTGAGGGAAGCCCATTAAGCTCAAAGATATTTAAGAGATCGTAGTACTGCAGGAGTTTTCAAAGAAACACAGTAAGTTTTACAAATAGAGAGCACACGAGATGAAAATCCTCTGAAAAAACCAAGCACCACCATTAAAAAGATATGGATTCTCTTCTGAGGGAAGCCCATTAAGCTCAAAGATATTTTAAGAGATCGTAGTATTGCAGTAGTTTTGAAAGAAAAACAAGTTTTAGAAATAGAGAGCACATGAGGAAAATCCTCTGAAAAACCAAGCAACATGGTGGATATTAGTAAAAGCGAAACATTTTTTTATAAGAGAGTATTGCATGATTATGATTATTCACATCACTCTAGCAACACTATCCATTGCATTGGTAAGAAGATTGAGAACTGACCCTGATGTTCACTTACAAGTCTTACACTATGCATTATACATCAAGGAAATAGAGAAGCAATTTAAAATTAGGCTACAAGTCCACTGACACAGAAGGGAAACAAAAAATTGCAATCCTTGCAATCCATGTGTTTGATGGTTCCATTAAATTATGGCTTGAGTAAGATAGATAAAAATGTATTAGCTGTATTACCTCCAGTTCTATATATTAGTCACCTTCCAAAACAAATTGCTCCTATATATTAGTCACTTTGCATAAGTGGAAATTTATTAGGCTTTTTCCAAAGATGACCCTTGTTTACAACTTTCTAGAATTTCTTTTTTAAATTCATGCTTTTAAGCAGGGGTAAACTTGGAAAACTATTTGATTTTAAGACCGTTATAATGAAACTAACTCTCGTTTGTTTTGATGAGAGATAATTAGAAGTTCCTCATACTTGGGACTGGAGGGAATAATATAATTAATGTTGCATGTGAATTTCCAGGACACATAACCGAACTTAATTACAGATGACTTAGAACCGGCACTGAACAGTTATATCTGACAATTAAAAACATAAAACATGGACTCTTCGATCAACTTCTGATGCAGAAGTCAAAGTCAAACATGAAACCGAAAAGTGATTCTATACAATTTAAAAACTAAAAAATATTTACCTGACCATGCACATCACCACAGACAGTGAAATGATTGCCATCAGGAACATTTATATCAACAAGAGAAGGCAAGGCTAACAACATCTCTCTTGTTTGCAATACAATTTGGTACGCATACCTACAAAAATGAAGATATATCATGAAAAAAAAAATGATACATTAAACCTCCAAGAAACACACACAAATGATGGATTTTGCTTCAATACCTTTTATGTAAGCACTTTTGATTCTTAAAATCATCCATCATTTTTTTCACAAAATCCAAAGTAACGACATCCCCCTCTATTCTTGCTCCCGAGTATTGTGGCTCCACATCTAGAATTGAAAAAACACAATTTTGTTCAAGCTCCATGAATACAGGAACTCAAATGCTAGAATAGGTATTTCCGCAAGAGAAAAACCAAAAGCACATCACATTGAATACAAAAGAAGTCCAGATAGTTCATTTTCACAATAATATAGACCTTATAAAGTATACAAAGATTTTTAGAGAGAAGAAAAACATCATACTGATCCATACAGGGCCTCCATTTTGTTTCTTAATAAGAAATAAATTATTATTATGTTGCACAACAAAAAGATATCACATTTTCTCAATGCATTATTGATAATGATTCCACTGGCTTGCAGTCAATTTTGTCAGATGTCTAAAGTTTATGATTTGGACCGCATGACTTTTTATGATGATTATCAATTGAGTTCAGATCTTGATTTGTTTTTAGCTCAGACCTAGGTCAAGTAAATCGCTCCCGCTAATTATACCAGCATTGTAGCTACTCCACCAATATGCCCCAAGTAGCAATAGCAGACCAACCACAACTACAGCTACCATTGTGGCCACTAATGTCCTGAACAACATCACAACTGCTGCAATAACTGCTACTGTCACTGCTGCTATGGCCAATTCAGTGGGCATCAAAGAATTGTGACCCTTTCCTAAAATGATACAGTATATACACAGAATGATAATTCATAGTAACCATGACTGATATCTAAACTCCAAACACAAACAAAAAGAATAGAATGATCCCAGCATTCATGATAATAGGAATTGTAGAGAAATGACAGTCTGCTTGTGTCATTGAACTATTTATCATTAACTCAGAAAAAGAAAATTCCTTTTGACATCACACAAGACGAAGAAAGGACGAAACCCTTTTAGATTCTAAGCATTATAACTATATCGCAAGGCATATTCTTTCACCGTGAGGAAAAACCTTTTGAGAACAAGGTATTTCGCTAACAAATACTAATAAAAGGAAGGAGATAGAGAAACTTTACAAGAATTTAGGAGTTTAAGAAAAAAGAAATTACAATAGAAAACATTTTGAAAAAACTTGAAGACGATAGACAACATCTTAAAAGATGGAGATAAATCCGGGGAGGAAACCATGGTATGTGATTGAAAAGAGTGTATATGAAGGATATTACAAGAGATCAGGTCAAACAAGAATTTTCATTTTAGATGCCCTTCAAGCCTTCATGTAGCCATGATTTCATTGAATGTAAACAACTGACGAGGAACTGGGAAACAAACCAAAGAACAAAAGTGTTAGAAATCAAATTTGAATTGTAACTTTTCCATATTTATTTCCTCTAATCTTGCCTAGGATTAGGAGAGAATAAATCATCATTAATATTGATTGTCATAGCTGATTATGCTCCCTTTGATTGAACCTTTATTATCTATATATTGTCCCCTTTGCTTACAATAAAATACACAACAATGAGAATGATTTAGTCTCTCAAACATGGTATCAGAACACTTTGGGTTCGATCTGAACTCAGTGACTCATCCCTGAGTCCTCCCTTTTGTGCAAGACAGAGAGAGAGAGAGAGAGCAAGACAACCAGCGTTTGAGAGAGAAAGGGATAGGCATTTCTGGATCTTCCAAACCGAGGGTCCATTGACGACACCGCTACCACCAATCGCCTTAGACACAACCGATTGGCGGTTTCCCAAAAAGATGAATCCGACCGACTTTGCTCCCCTTTCGGATCTATTCCAAGGCACCCAGTCAATATAGGCTTAACTCCTATGGCCCAAGTGGTACAAACCTTGAAACACCTCTTCAACTCCTTCTTCAACCAAATCTAAGATGGGCCAAGAAGTAACATCTGCTGGAGAGAATCAAACAATGGTCATAAACCATAAATTCAATGGCAGTAACTATTTGCAGTGGTCACAAAGTATGTTGATGTATCTATGAGGAAGAAGAAAGGAGAAATATATCAACGGACAGGCACCCCAACCTCTACCAAGTGCTCCAGATTTCAATACGTGGTTTGCAGAAAACAATCAAATAATAACTTGGTTATGTAATTCTATGACCCTTGAAAGTAGTTAGGGTTATTTGCTTGCCAAGACAGCAAAAGATATATAGGATGTAGCAAAATGCACATATTCCACCTTTGATAATACTACAACCTTAATTCAACTGAGAAGAACCATACAATTGATTCCTATTGGGTCTTATCAATGCCTTTGAGGAGGTAAGAGGCAGAATCATAGGGTTATAACCACTGCCCTCATTGTTTGAAGTCTTCAACATGATGAAGTTTGAAGAGAGAAGAAGACAACTCATCCAAGGTACTCAACCACTAAGGGAAGGTTCAGCACTAGCTACCAGAGGTCCTCAGTCATATGAACACCACGAAAAGAAGGTAACAAATGGTGTAATCATTGCAACAAGAAGGGACATACCAAAGACAAGTGCTCGAAACTATATGGAAGACCTTCCAATGGGTGGCCAAACCCCCGACAAGATGGAAAGAGTCAACCCACCTCATCTGAAAGAAAAGAGGAAGAGGGAGAACGTTTGAGCAAGGAAGAACTGCAAGAGTTGCGAAGGATTCTTCACAGAGTAAATCAAAACCTAACCCCTAATGTGAACTTAATGCAATTAGGTAACTCTATTATAGCTCTTAATGCAATGGTGACTAGTGCAGACACTTGGATAGTAGATTTTGGAGCAACAAATCAGATGTCTGATAACAAATATGTATTTAAAGGTATCAAGTATTACCATGAGAATCACAAAGTAAAAGTGGCAAATGGATTATATACAAAGGTTGAAGGAATTGAAACTGTAGTGTTATCTAAACACCTTGAAATTCACAATATATTATTTGTGCCTGCCCTCACATGCAATTTAATTCCTGTGTTTACACGCCTCAACAAAATGGAGTTGCTAAGAGGCAAAATAGGCATCTTTTGAAAGTAACTCGAGCCTTTGTGATCGAATGAAATGTTCCAAACATGTTTTAGGGAGATGTTGTGTTGACTACTACTTACCTCATTAATAGGATGCTATCCAAAATCCTTAACTTTAGCACTCCCATTCAATGCCTCCTTGAAGCATATCCAAACTCTCCTCTCATATCCACTATACCCCAGAAAGTGTTTTGGATGTGTAGTCTTTGTGTATAACCAAAATGGAGAAAAACTAAGTGCTAGGACCGACAAATGTATCTTCCAGGGATACTCTTCTACCCAAAAGGGCTACAAGTGCTATTGTCTTATTACTCGAAAACTTACAATATCCAAAGATACAATTTTTTATGAGGATGATACCTACTATCCCAAATTGCCCATTCACGGGGGAACAATGGTGTGGAATGGCTAATTTGGGAACCTGAATATCCCACAGAATCTGAAATCCCAGACATACCCATACCAACAAACCAGCCTGAGAATCCCACAAAACCTGAAATCCCAGATATACCCATACCAACAAATCAACTTGAACCTCTAATCCCAAGCTATCCAAAAACACCCCAAACTATGGAAACCAATACTGAGATTGACACTAGGGTCGCTGGAGACTGTGGTCCCATTGAGATGACATCACAAGATCAGAAAGAAGAAAGCAACAAGAGTCCCAAACATTTCAAGGCAAAGCCATGACTCTAACCCGACGTCAAATTTTGAGGAATTGGGCTGGCCTATTTCTATTACACTCAAAAAGGGGGTAAGATCTTGTACTCAGCATCCCACTCAAATATTTGTCTCATATGGCAATTTATCGCTACAATGCAGAGTTTTATGGTGAATAGCGCACAGATCAAAGTACCAGATACATTCCAACAAGCCATGATTAATCCTAATTAGAAACGAGCAACGAAAGAAGAGTTGAGAGCCTTAAAGAAGAACAAAACGTGGGAGATCACCGCCCTTCCTAGGGGCAAGAAACCAGTAGGATGCAAATGGATCTTCATTTCAAAATTAAACCTAGATGTAAGTATAAATAAATATAAAGCAATGCTAGTTAAAAAGGGTACACCTAGACACAAGGAATTAATTATCAAGAGACCTTTGCACAAGTGGTGAAGTTCAACACCATCAAAATCCTGTCTATAGCTGCCAACCTTGATTGGTCTCTACATCAGTTAGAATGTAAAGAATGCTTTCCTAAATGGAGATTTAGAGGAGGAAGTGCACATAGAGGTCCTAGATGGAGTTAGAGCTCTGCAAAATTCTGTTTGCAAACTCAACAAATCCTTATATGGCCTGAAACAATCTCCACGGGCATGGTTTGACAAGTTTGCTAAAGCAGTCAAGAAGTTTGACTATACTCAAGGGCAGGTAGATCATACCCTATTCATCAAGCATGATGATGGCAAGATAACTATTCCTATTGTGTATGTAGATGATATAATCATAACTGGGAATGATGAGTCATCTGTTACGCAACTCAATAATGCCTTAGCAAAGGAGTTTCATGTCAAGGACCTAGGACAAATGAGGTACTTCCTTGGCATGGAAGTAGCAAGGACTAGGAAAGGGATTAATGTGTTACAACGAAAGTATATGAGTGATTTACTTTAAGAAATAGGGATGCTATGAGTGAAACCAAATACAACTCTAATGGAAGACTCGTGCAACCTTGAAATCAAAACAGAAGTACCTACAGATTTTGAGAAGTATAGAAGACTGGTGGACACGTTGATATACTTAACTCACACCAGGCCAAACATCAGTCAAAGTAGTAAACCAGTTCCTATACCAACCTAAGGAAGAACATATGACTGTTATTTACATAATCCTAAGTTACCTCAAACTCAATCCCGGAAGAGGAATTTATTTTGAATGGGGAAGTGCCAGAAATATAGAGATCTACACTGATGCAAATCATGCTAAATCTATGGATAACCGAAGATCGAGAAATGGTTATTGTACATATGTTTAGGGCAATCTTGTCACCTGACGAAGCAAGAAACAAACGGTGGTATCCAGAAGCAGTGCTGAAGCTGAATTAAGAGCTATGGCTCTTAGGCTATGTGAAGGAATTTGGCTCATCAAACTTCTAAAGGAGTTAAGAATTCCATACGAAGGCCCCTAGACCTCTGATGTGACAACAAGGCAAGCATAGAGATGACCAAGAACCCATTCTATCATGATCGAACAAAACATTTTGAAATTGATAGGCACTTCATCAAAAAGAAAGTTGAAGGTGGCATCATCAAATTGGATTATGTACGGTCAACAGGCCAAGTTGCAAACATCATGACCAAACCTCTTCCTTGAGTCAAATTTGAAGGACTTCGAAGCAAGTTGAGAATGATAGATATATATTCTCCAACTTGAAGGGAAGTGTTAGAAATCAAATTTGAATTGTAACTTTTCCATATTTATTTCCTATAATCTTGCCTACGATTAGGAGAGAATAAATCACCATTAATATTGATTGTAATCGCTGACTATGCTTCCTTTGATTGAGCCTTCAACATCTATACATTGTACCCCTTTGCTTCCAATAAAATACACATTAGTGAGAATGATTTAGTCTCTCAAACAAAAAGAAAGGCCCCTGTCCAGTCTTGAACCTTTTGATTTCATGAAATAAGGAATATACAATCCTTTGCAATACAAAAGGTTTGCTGTGATGCGGTGTTCATGGAGGGAGAAGAAGACATTACGTTGATGGCTGCACAGTATTGATATTTTTGCATCTCTAGAAAGTAAACTATAAAGTACTCGCAGGTCCTAGCATATTAATGTTGCAAGGGCAAAAGGTAGAGACTGTCCAATCGCCCCTACTAAATTTAATGTGCTCAGTGAGGATAACCAATTAATGCATGAACAAAAAAAAAATTAACAGAGCACTAATAAAGGAATAAAGTAGATCCACTCAAGGAATCTGATTGAGAGAAATTTCAACCATAACTTCAAATTAAAATGACACCAAAGTGCATTATAAATATCAAGTTCCTGTATTTTGAAATTGAAGAACATCTGCGTTCATCAGTGCTTTTCAAGGGGTAGAAATTGTTCAATAGAATAAAAATATGGAATATGAAAATGTAATTAGCTGGAGTTTAACCCCAGTCTATTAAATGCCCTTGCAATAAATGAAGCAAAACAATATCCCAATCTAAAGGGAATCCTAGAAAGAAACACCATACAAGGCTAACCAGATATTAGTTTAAGAAATTAACTGGGTAGCATCTGATTTAATATCTTGCACATACATGCTGTAGTTCTATATGGGATATGCCCATAGTCACTTAGTGACACAATGGCAGGAAATACATTGTTCGTTGTAGATAGGTTTTTAAAGATGGCTAACACCGTTCCTTGTGTGGAACAATATATCCTTATGGTTAGGATGGCATCCTCAGTCATAGTAATGAAAAATGACCACGGTCATTTACTCATAGCATATGAGAGTAGTGATTCGGTCAGTCAAATGCCCAACTTCTTCAGTGGTCTGATAGAAACTAATGAGAGGCTAGACTCAAATGAAGCAACTGGCATTTCAACAAAACAAAACCCTACAGCGAAGGGCACAATAAATCAACAGCCACAATAAATAGTTAAGATTGGTTCAAACCATCATCCTTGTTCATTGATGTTACAAGAATGCCCTGGCCTGTAGTGGCAACTCTTTCAATCTAGTTATCTCTACTTGTAATAGAATCACTTGAAGTTGAAAGGCTCTACATACTTGAATTTTTTTTTTTTATAACACATACTTGAGTTTTAAACATAAAAATGTAGTTGTTTTCTGCAAAATTATTTTTTTCCTTCATGAACAAATTCATGAATAGCATGAAAATCATAGCTGAAAGACTTAACTAATTGCTAGTTTAAAAGAATTAAAAATGCGAAAGATTGCTGAATGACATAACTCATTTCCTTCAAATGAATCAAAACATATATTTATGCAACGATCTAATTAAGAGAACGCCTATCTATAAATCAGAACATATTCACAAACAAGACATGATACAATGAATAAAAAGATAATATCATATCCAAGATATAACATATTGTACCAGGTACAGACCCAAGCATACACACAGGTCAACAATAATGGGCAACATAAAACAATAAAACAGCATAAAAATAACATACAAAATAAACACATTAAACAATAAAGAGAAAAAACTAAGGGAAGGAGAGGATAAAAATGATAACATAAAAATATCAGCAGGATGACATGTTTAGAATAGTACCTACAGAACGGAAATCTATGGATTCAGCTACTGAACGCCTTTCAGCATCTGGTGCAGAAATTGCTTCTTCAAATTTAAGTTTCATAACTGCTTTTTCGCATTCCTTTAATTTCTTTGTTGCATCAGGATCATTTGGGCACAATTTCTTGACCTAATTCACCATAATTAAATTGAAGTAAATATGGATATATTTCAACAAGTACAAGTTCAGCCCAATAAAAGTGAGGTACTCATAGTATTTTGAGGGATTATAACCTAAAAGTACAGGCTAGCTGTAACAACCTTCTGAAGAAGCAGAATTGATGAGTACGAGGTAACAGTAAAGGACCAAGAAAAGTTTAGTCTATACAAAAATTTATTTAAGAAGCCTATAAGACATTTATCAAACCCCAGAAATTTCCAGGAACATTCAGACAAATGGCTTTCTCCCCTTTTTCGCAGATTTTCATTGGCCATACAAGAAATTGATTTTTGAAAAGTCCACTTCTACTGAGACAGAGTATTCCACAAAGAGAGAACTTCATAAAGAAATAAATAAAGGTAAAAAGTAGACCAGTACTAGAACTAACATAAGCTTTGAGAGAACTTTATTAATATCTTTCTCCTTCCCATTCTTACAAATAAAACAAACTCTTAGTTTATTCCATTAATTGCTGATATGCCTGAAAGCTACCCCAACTTTTAGACCCCAAGGCAGCACTTCTGAACTCAGTAAACAGTTTCTTTTATTATATATAATATGCATCATCTATCCAGCCCAATTTCTTTCAATATCATTGTTTCAGAATTATCTTTTTTCTCTAGCTCCTGTCTTTTCAAATAAATTACTACAAATCTTCCAGACCATCTTCCTTGCACCGCAATGATAATTATTTATCTACCACTAAACGTGCCTGTAAGAGGCCACAGATCAGCCATATAGTTACCTAGGAAGGTATCAATTGAGAACAGAGTTGAAAGTCGATAGGTTGATAAAGATTTCAAGCACACTTAGCAACAGAATAATTTGATATTCACAAATTTTGGGAGACCTATCCCATACTCATATTTCCATATTCTCTAATATACCCGGATTAATGCCTTACAAAAATAATTAATCGAAGATAAGGCACTAAGATTCCCCCGGGGGCAGAAATTTGGATGTTTGACAGAAAAACTTCTGGCCTAATACAAGCATTGCCATCACTGTTCAATAATCTTGTGAGAAGATTACCTGCTGAAAATCCTTCAGCGCTTCCTTGAATTTCCCCATGGCAAGGTGAGCAGCACCTCG
>JANTPZ010003506.1:0-15461 GCA_025593235.1 Vachellia pachyceras
CTTTCTTCTTTCCTACTTTTTCTTTCTTTCTCTATACTCTTTCGTACTTTTTCTTTCTTCTTCCATCTTTCCAACTTTTCATTCTCTCTTTCCTCTTTTCTATCCACTTTTTTGCCTTGTAATTCGTAAAAACTAATAACTTCCCAAATATAAATCATTTTTTAAAACCTAAGTTTTGCTTCAGAATCTATAAAAGCAATTTTTAAAATCACATCCAAACAAGCTCTTAGTCCAACTTATGATTCCCGGGCCATCCAATTCCAGTAGAAAGCCTGAATTGGATTCCATGGATGGCTATAAATATACTCAAGGAATTGGTCCAATTCCATTGAATTCACGACTTTTCCCGCATATGGCCATTCATCTTGTTGCATCTCTGCCTCGGCATTCAGCAACAGCGTTAAACCCAAATTATAGCAACCTATAGGCTCTAACTCTCATCCTCCCTTAATCCTTATGTCCGCCGATTTTTGCTTCTCAGTCGTTACACTAAAATCATGTCCCAATTTATTGAAGTTCAAAGCTACGTGCAACTTATTTTACTAGTGTTTTATTGAAAGCATATTAAGTTAATGGAACTGAACAATTAGGCGCTTCACAGTTGCTACAAACAAAATTTAAATAAAAAAATACAATGCACCAGATTTGGCCAATACTGATAAAATCATGTAACCTGATACAACCAGAGAACAAGTCATGCCCAAGCCACCTCCCATCCTAATAATTTGGTAGCACTTGTCAATTCATTAGGTATGAATTATGATGTAGTAACCAAAATTAGATGCTTTGTAAGCCTTACACTCGAGTATTTATACTACCATCTACCTGAAACAGGTTAAATAAACAAAACTAGCATCCACGTTAACCCAGACTTGTAATTCGCACCCTATCAACCATGACAATTTGCCCCAACAAAAAGGACACGCACATAAAGTTAACCACAACTAGATATAATTAGAGACAAACCTGGTCAATTGACATCTGAGAAAAACGAATCTAACTATTCGTAGCCTGCAAATAATAAAACTTCTATGAACTATATACATATACGTGTATATATACACACACTTGTCATTGAGCCCAAAATATAGATGATATGAGGCTGTTCCCTTGTTTGAGTTTGAGTTTGCTCTTATCTTTGTGTGTGTGTGTGTGTGTGTGTCAATAATAGCTTTGTTTGTTTTACCATTTTTCCCAACGGATGCGTTTACCGAGACACTTTTCCTCTCACATAAATTACCTCGGAATCTGTGTCCGTTTTCCCAACGGGCTATCCAAACAGAGCCAATATCACCCTTTTACATCCACAACCAAAAAGATAAGAGCAAACTCAAACAAGGGAACAGCCTCATATCATCAATATTTTAGGCTCAATGACAAATAAAGAAAGAGATTATTAGTTTCTGATGAGTATTTCAGGGTTGCCTCGTGTCATCTATATGGCTTATTATATACATATACTGTACACACACACACACACACACACACACACTTGTCATTGAGCCCAAAATATAGATGATATGAGGTTGTTCCCTTGTTTGAGTTTGAGTTTGCTCTTATCTTTGTGTGTGTCAATAATATCACCCTTTTACATCCACAACCAAAAAGATAAGAGCAAACTCAAACAAGGGAACAGCCTCATATCATCTATATTTTAGGCTCAATGACAAATAAAGAAAGAGATTATGAGTTTCTGATGAGTATTTCAGGGTTGCTTCATGTCATCTATATGGCTTATTATCATGGTTCATCTCGATGGGAACAGGCTACAATAATAACTTTTGCAAAAGAGTCACAAATAAAATCACTCACGATTATGAAGAACCGTGGAGCAAGGAATAGAACATCCAAAATTGACAATAAAGGCAATCTAACTCTGCATTCAATAATATCATTGATGTATCATAGTCTACCAAACTAAGCAATCGAAAGCACAGTGCAAGGCAGAGATCTATGCCCCTTCATAACTATGTGCTAGTTAAACATGCACTTGTCCCATTCTGCAATGTAATAAGAGCATGAGCGTGTAAAGGACTTGAAAACTTTTATCTACACATACCAATCACGTGGATAAACAAGTTTGAAAAAGACTGATGCTGGAAAAGCAAAGAAAAAGATGTGGACTATCAAGTTGCAGCAACCGAGAAGAAGCATATACGGTCATGACAAAGAGATAGGAGGCTTGCCAATGAAAAGAAAGAGCAAAGATGACGGTTCAAAAATTATGAAAAACAACGAATAACTAATTTTACAATCTTTGCAATGCAATTTACAATTATCACACGAATTAACTGCTAAAGTCTTAAACTTCATAAAAAAAAATTGCAGATGTTCCAGACGAAGCATGATAATAAGCCACATAGATGATATGAGGCAGCCTGAAATACTCATCAGAAGTATGCCACGCATCCATATCATGTTAAATTTTTGTGTTCTAATCAGCTAATGTTATAACATTGATTCACAACTTCAAACTCTTAAAAGATCAGTGCTTGAAACTGGTTGGATTTTCCGCAAAATTGATATAGATCAAACAAATTAGTGCTCCTCCTTTCTCTCTGAAACCATTTACTTTCAGTCTCACTCAGCCTGATGAAAGTAACGCAGCATACAAGTTGGCTGAACAGAATAAAACTCTAGCAATTATCAGCAATGGGAGTGATCATCTTAAAATAAATTCAGAACTTCATTTTCAGCACATTCATTTACATTCATCTGAAAATGATCACAAGAAATACAAAAAGATCTCACTGTGGCTGCAAAGGTTATGCGCAAGGATTCCCAAATAAAGGCAGCAAAATCTGGCAAAGGAATGCAAGTGGCATAAGGCACCCACCGTGATCATCAATAAGCAAGGGTCCCTTCTGATGCCTTACTTCAACTTAGGTTCCCCTTAAACTTCACTACTACTTTGAATGCCATAACTCTAAGGCGGCCCACCTTAATTGCACTCCTTTCTTCCATTCTAACAAAATATTACCACGTACCAATCCCAAAATTCCATCCTTCCCAAATTCAAATGCAGTAACTCCATACTCCAGAGCTGTTTATCATGTGTAGGTCACAAAATTTAAAGGTCCATCCTCAATTCAATGTGAGTCTTACAATTTGAAGTTACCTCCTCACTGAACAGAGGAAAATATATAGTTATAGTCATAAATGATACAAATTGAAATAAAAAGGTAATTATATACCCGGGCGGAAGAAAAAGAAGAAGAATAATAAAGGGGGAAAACAGAATATGAAGTTTCACCATCTGTATTATCCATAAACCAGGACTAGTTGCGCCTTCTTGAGAATCTAGATAATAATGTATTAGATCGAGTTCTTCGGCTCACATTTGAATCAGCTCTGGAAGAACGAGAGAAGGAAGTCCTAAGCCACCCGAAGTGTGAGAATAAGTTTCGGAAAGCATTACCTAATCCCCGAGATTCCCTTGATCTCCTCACACTCGTTTCCCAAGATATCCTCCGTGGAACTCCCACGCTATTGAATCCACCATCCATTTCTGTATATACAACAGGAAGTTCACGTTCGGCGGCTCTTCTTCCACCAGTGAACCTTCCTACAGCAAACCCACCGCCAGGTAGTCTCCATATAGTTAATCCCACGGTACGATCATCCCTTCCACCGTCAGACACGGGGGAGTTTCTGCCACTACTACTCCCACGCATCTCCGTGGGTAACTCATGACGACAAACTGGACAGGAATTACGGGTGGAAAGCCATGGAAGGATACAATCAGAATGATAAATGTGCTTACAAGGCATTTCACGAGCATCCGCGTCAAGCTCGAAGGGTTCCATACAAACTGCACAATGAGATTCCGCCGAAACATGTGTGGCAACAATCTTTACTATGGGCATCGATTCGATTGCAGATTTCAATGCCGGAGTTTGATGTATTCGACCGATGCCCGTGACTTCTAAATGAGTCAACTGGTCAAGAAGATGGTCAAATCCAGCACCCATCAAGAACTCCGTGACACTAGCAGGAAGAGGGCGAAGACCCGAACCTGTACCTTCGTTGTAATAAAGCTCAAAGTTCCCTCTTTCAATACCAACCCCTTCATTTACACTGCCACCGCCATCGGTGGGTCCACTGAGGACGATAACAGGGTTAAAAGGGGATCGATCGCCGGCGTTTCTTGTGCCTCGGCCAACCCTTGGGCTGGCACCCTGCTCGGAGATAGACCCGTCATCGACGTACATTGGTGGTGAAGGGAATCGATGGAAAGGAGAGTGACCACGAGTCTGGATTTCTTCTATAAAATCAGACCCACAATCAGGGCAAAGCAAGGCTTCTTCAGCCCCAATTCGAACCCTAACAAGCTGATTGCATCAGTAGCACCAATAGGAAGATCCCACTGAAGCCATGATAAACCAGATCGTGCAAGAACTCCACTAACTACTCACTGAGAAAGAATAAACACAAAAAAAAAATCCCAAATCTATTCTCTTTCACCTTTAATACAAATATTGAATAAAGAACCCTAATTTTTCCAGGAAATAACCCAAAAACAGGAAACCGAACGCAGATTCCAAACCAGATGCCTTGAAGAGTGAAAACGAAAATGGAAAGTGGGAGAAGAATATATAAAGGATGCTACCCTGACTTGGAAGGAACCGCGTTGTTCGTGGATCGAAAGCCTTTGAAGGATTTTAACTTTCAAGAATGAAAATAAATGAGCAGTTGATTGATTAATGTTAGACAAAGTTTATTTAGCGATTGTTTGGAAGGGGTTTTCAAAATTTAAATTTTGTTTAAATACAAAAATTCTTTTGAAAAAGTTATTTTGTTTACAAAATTTTAATTTGAAATTTAAGTTTCAAAATCTAGATTTTCTCTTTTTTACTTTTTGTTCTTTTCTACTTTTTTCCTTCTTCTTTTTCCTCTTTCGTAGTTTTTTCTTTCTCTTTCCTTTTTCATATTTTTTCTTTCTTCTCTTACCTCTTTTCTACTTTCATTATTTCTCTTTTCTCTTTCCTACCCACTTTTCTGCCTCGAAATCCATAAAAGCTAATAATTTTTCAAGCATAAATCACTTTTCAAAACTTAGATTTTACCTCGGAATCTGTAAAAGCTATTTTTTAAAACTTAAGTTTTACCTCGAAATCAGTAAAAAACTATTCTGAAAAAGTTTCTATACACGCCCTTAATTTAATTGTTAGCAGAAATGAGCGTGAGTCAGCACAAAGAAAGTCGTCCACGTGGTTCTTGCAAGTCCTAATTAGCAAAGAGCCTCATGCTGCATACCATACAGCCATATTTGGTACGTTGGAATTGGACGATAAAATAAAAAATGTAATTCATTTTTTATGTTTATTACGGTGAAATTGAAAATGGAAATGGAATTCAAAATAGGTAAAAATCATTTTCATGATGTAACCTATAAAATTGTATTCAATTCCATCGAATTGATTTTTGACCCCTCTTTTTTCATATTTATATCTATTTCCATCTTTATTTCTATCTTCATTTCCATTTTCACCAAAATCAATTCCTACGTACCAAACGAGCCATTACAATGTTTAGATTAACTTTTATGCATTATAAATTAAAAATGTGAAATGAATTTTATTTCACAGCTAATTAATTAACTAGTTTTAGTATAGGAAGTTTTCATATGGCTAAAACTTAACTTCAAACACTGGGAGTACATAATCTCACAGGTTGAACCATAAAAAGGGAAAATCTTAAAAAAAGAGCATCAAAGTTGTATAAGGGTAATTCAAGCCTTTGAATTTTTATATTTCCAAATCAAGACGTTGGACTAAGCAGGGATTTCAGAATTTTAGGAAAAAAAAAAGGATAATATTGCCCTTACTTTTTTAAAATGCAAGGAAGAATTGCGGGTATAAAAGAGGAAGTGTCATGATTTCTGCGACCATGCTCCTACTCTCTCATGCATTGCTCCAACAATTTCCCTCCCACTTGCTCTCACATTTTTCTGACCAATTTGCTCCCACTCCCACCAAATCGTATTCTGAATCTCTCTCTCAATCTTACCGGTGTGCCACTCATTTGTAGTCACAACTTCTCCCGTCCGTCTTTGGTCCGATTGCGTTACTACTCTCTTGTCATGAACAGGTATTTTTTTTTCTTCCTCTCACTCATGCTTTTCTCTAGTTGTACGCTCCCACTGTTTGTTTTTTTCCATCCTCTCTCTCACGGGCTATGAACTCAACGTGGAAGAGGAAGGGTTTGTCATTAGCTTCATATTTTTGCTTATGTGTGTCCATCTTTGTGAAAAGCCTTAAATTTTCTTTAGAGTTTTGCTTCTGGTGTTCATGTGCTGATATGATTGAGCAATTGGGATCTGGCAAGAATAGTTGAGTACACAAAAGCTTCTTTCTATAATTGTATTCCCCTCCATCTGATATGTTGTTTGTTGGAATGTGCAACTAATGTGTCCTATATATGCAGGAATAAGTTGCAAACTTCCGACAGGACTTTTTATGGTGGCTAGTGAACCATCCTAGAAATGGAGCCAGTAATGATGCTTAGATGCTTTTGTCCCAGCAAAACAAGACCAACACAACTAAATAACTCTACCTATTAACTGATTTTCCTCTTCTAGGCTGGAGGTACCACCTTTCCATTGCATATGGAAATCCATTTCCTTCACCATTCATTAGGTATTACCCCACAATATGTCTTGTTACCACCTTAGAAAGATGGAGGAAAAGTAGTAGTTTGGACGACAATACTGAGACAGAGCACCACAGAAGTGGAGGAAATATCAAAGGCTTTGAGAGGGAGGCACCCAAAGAGCTCTCAAGATGAAAGAAAACACATTCCAACTATTCCCCTATAAAATCCTCTTATCTACTAATGGAAGAAGGATTTTCCCCCTTAATTGGACCAATCAGGTTCTTGAAACCGCCCCAACTTTAATGGGAAGATTTACTGTGACTGCACTTTAAGGACTGGGTTTTCTAATTAAACCGGATATGAGAAATGTTAAAATATTTTAATACTTGCATGTTAAAAAGTATAACATGACAACATTCTACTAAGAGATAGCGGACCTAACCACCACCTATGTTAAGACATCGAAGCAACCCGCAATCTACTGTGTGGCAATTGAAACGTAGAGCTATATCACACCAATAAGGAAGTTTTAAGGTGCGATGATATTCTAGCGCATGCAGCTCACATATGGAGCTTGCAACCTCATACCCTTTTTTACGTGTCTCTAAGTTGTAGGGAGTGCCTTCTACTTGACCAACTATCTGAGGCAGGGTGTAGCCCTCAACCAGGGGCGGACCTGGGTGCTTCCTGGCGGGTGCAGCTGCACCCCCTGACTTTCAGAAAATTAGGTATTATTAGTATTATGTGATTTATTTTGCACCCACTCATTTGCTAATTTTGAACCCACTGAATTTTTACTCAAATTATTTTCAAAAGATGTTAAGAATAAGTCTCACTTATCTTTTCAAAAAATAGTTTGCACACCCTGAGTCAGGGTTCTGAGTCCGCCACTGCCCTCAACCCTCCTTGTAGGCATATAATTCAAGCATAGCTTGCTTTTGTGATTTAAAAAAAAAAAAATTACAAAACGGCAAGAGAGGAGGAGGAGGACCACGGCTAAGAAAGAGTAAACGTAATACACCTTGCACCACACCACACACACACACCATCAATTGTACCAAATAAAACGTTTTCTTTCTCCTCAAGTCATTTGCTTGTTATTTTGTTCTATGTTTCACAAATTCAACACTCTGCCTTCAACGCCACTCTTCCCATAACTGATTCACACTACTCTAATGAATCCAATTATATTTCGGATATCTAACATCATATATAGTTTATAGCATAATAGACTAGATCTTATATTTAGATTCATATGTAATGTATCATCATCGCACTGCTACAAAGCCAAGTTAAACCGTCGATAATTTGCATTACTGTAAGCAAGTCAGATAACTCAACTCCAATTTGTATGCCAACAACAAACTTAATATCCTTTAATTTATTTTCCCTCAGCTACTAAACAAAACTAACCCATTTATGTATTCAAAGCGGGTCACATGTTTAATAAGATCCTCTTCATTTTTCCCTCTCTAAAGAGTTACAATCTTTTCCGTGCAATGCTCTTTGCCAGACTCTGACCCCTCACCCACTAATTCAGTCCAATCCCATAATTGCATCCTCCTGCAGCTCAAAGCTCGCGTAGAGTGGGACCCATCCACGGAGCGTTAATCCAAATAAAAACAAAAAAGGACCACCTATTTTGGGCCCACACTGGGCCTACTTTCCCAAACCAAGCCTCTGCCCCGCTGAGCTACAACTTACATGGGCCAGCCCAATCCTTGACTTCTCTAGATCATACTCCATCCACAGATTCTGCTGTTGGTGATGACCGATGATGAATGACTGCACCCCCAGAAGATCCGAATTCCCAAATGTGAAGCAGTACACCGAATCAACCCCCATTACCTGATCCGGAACCCGGTATAGCAGCTGCTTATCCGAAACCGTCATCTCTGCCCCTTCAAAAACCAAACTCACGCTCGGCAATGCGGGAAAGTTTGTTTGGTTCATTGGCACCCGGTAGCAGAGATCCATCGCCATCTGGAACGCGAAGTTCGGGTCATCCACAACCCGCAATGTGTTGTTTGTTTGGTTCAAGAACTCGCCCCTCAGCGCCGTGTAAGCCGGACCCAACAGGAATGTGAATTGGGTGCCCGAGTCAACCATGGTTTGACCTGCCCCGGTGTGATCGGGAATGAAGACAGAATCTGATATTTGCAGGAGCTTACCCGATACTTTGATCCCTCGGAGCCGGACTGTGTAAGCTGCCCGGTCGAAGTATGGTAACCGAGTGGACATTTGAACCATGGGAGTGTAATTGAGCGGGGCGAGCCACGAGAAGTTGGTATCCCCGAGTAGTAGAACCCCTGAGAAATCCGAATCCGATATGCAGTAAGAAAATTTCGGGAATTTCAACTGCGAAACGAACGACAGCGACCCGCGGTTCATACCCAATAACCCGGTCATGTTAGATTCTTTATCCGAGTTGCTGCTGTCGTAGCTCGAGTTCATGCACCCGAATACAACTCCGGGGTCATTGGCTGTACCGACCCGGAAAGTGTCGGAAGCGAGGTTGCCTTCCGTGGAGGAGAAGTCGGCGTAGGAGAGGGTGGCGTGGCAGAGATTGTTGGAATCGCAGGAAGCGGGGATGGGGAAGTCTCGGGTCTGGGTGGTGCAGGTTGGGGAGGAGCAAGAAATGGGCATGTACGAGGAAGAACGGGTCGGGTCAAACGCGGCGGGTGAAGTTTTGTTACAACGTAGCCATGTGAGCTCACTGCCAGTGTCAATGACCATGGAGACATTCTGTGGAGGAGAACCCACAGAAAGGGAAACCGAGAGACTAACGTTATGGTGAAAACGAAGCTTATCAGGAGCTCTTGGGAGGTACCCAGAAGGAATCACCTGGGTTTTGAGTGACAGAAGAAGCGTTTGAGTCTGATCAGAAAAGCAGAGATTGACATGAAGTAATAAAATGAGCCAAAGGAGGGATTTGGGACATGGGTGTGGGAAAAACTTGGGGTGAAACTGGAGTTCCATTATGTTGTTGTAAATAAATGCCAACGGAAAGAGTTCGGTTTGGGCGGATGGGGGTTAGTGATGGATTATTAATACTGAGGGTAGGATGATAGGGTTCTGCAATGTGAGATGTGAAGTAAAAAAGAGATTTAGAGTAATTATGCAGAAAGTATGTGGATATTTTGGGGACAAAGATAAGAATCCGAAGGACCGGGGAATTCCTTGATGTCTGAGCCAAGAAACTGATCTCTCTCTCTCTCTCTCTCTCTGATGGATGATGAATCGATGCCATAAGATCTGAGGCACTGGGAAGCAATCTGCCTAAGAGGGTATAATACTATTACCACAAACAGTTGCCGTACTTGGTCCATACTACACCAGGCAAACATAATTAACTGTATTTTCTTTGTTGCACATGTAAGTAAGAAGGTGTATGTATGTGGATATATGAGATCAATTCGATTCGATTTCTATTTTGTTTAGGGGTTGATTTGTTTAAAATACATATAGCTAGATATATAGATCAAGTTGATCGTACTTAACATGTGCATTGGACTTGATTCACACGCCATGGGAATAGAAGCGTTTGGTTTGATAATTATTATGAACTTGCGTGGCAGGCTATATGTGGAACAAGTTATCAGTTGTAATTAACGATTAACTTACTCTCTAAATGCATCCTCATTCATTAATTTCTCATTATTCTATACCTAAGTAACTTTCAATCTCATATAATATATAATGATAGGTAAAATTCTAAATGTTTGGGTGCTTCTTTGGCCTTTTGAACTGCGTAGAGAGAAATGAAAAATAACAACCCTAAATTTAGGCACAGAAAACTACTTGGATTCATACTCGCTTGTTTAATTTTATAGTTTTTAGATATTATTATACAACTCCCGAAGATGTTTTATGCATTTACAAATATTCAAATTATTTTGAATTCTGATGTTTAAACTGCCAAAATCTCTTCTACTATAAATTGATTAATATATACTCAATTGCTTTCTCCTTTATGTAACTGGAATAATAACATTCAGGTGCAAGTGGTTACGTTGTTATATTTGTATATTTGGTGAGGCAATAATAGGAGGAGAGCATGCTGGTGACAGGCTTGGTTTAAAAGCATGGCTTTGAGTTTGTGAGCAGCTTTTGCTAGTTGTGCATCGATCGCACCAAGTTTGTTTTTTCTTACTTCTTCATTAATTAAAGGCAAAGCACGTGATGCTTTTCTTAATCGGATCAAGCAATTAATAGATATTCTATTCTTAAATTATGAAAATAAGCAGCCTGCACCTCAAGATGTACATTAATTAATTAGCTGGTAAGATACATTGCCTTCATTTATATATATGACGTAGACATTTTAAACCCTTATATTGATGATGATCATCATCAACCTCCTAGCTTTGGTTGTGTTCGGTAGGAAGAAGAGGGAGGGTTGGATTGGAAGAGAAAATAATACATAATTAAGTTACATACAAATATTTATGATATTTTTGCACGTAGGTATGTAATATAAGATGCAAAAATGTCTCATATGACTACAAACATGAATAATATTCATATTTAGCTTAAACCATGATATTATCTCATTTTACAGAAAAACACTGTGAAACGTGCTTTTGAAGAATAAAAAGATTTTCCAAACAAGTACAATATCTAGTATAACTCAAGAAACTGAAAATCAGATCGAGCAATTAACCGGTTGGATTTTCATATCGTGGTTGATTGCTAGAACAAAACCTTAAAGATGTAGTGAAGTGTGTGTACTATGACATTACATATATATATATATATATATACACACACACAACTAATGATTTATGCAACACAAAATGACTCCTTTAACATTATACTGTACAGGACCAGAACAGTTGGGCGGCATTGGAGGCTGATGTGGATGGAGAGTGAAAAACAACATAGAAGTCAGCTACCTGGGATCCCATTTCAAAATAGTGTTGGTAAAACGATCGCCTTTATAACACCATTAATAAATCTGGAACGAACAACCGTCACTTGTTTGATGGCGAAATTAATTAATAATTGTATATAGTTTGGAGGTAACAGGTAGGCGTGAATGCATGTGTTGAAATGAAAGAAGGGAAAAAGGTGGAAAGTCAAAAGCCTAGAGAAGAAGATTGTGATCCATGAGAAGGACACGTGGAGTCTTATGCTACACATGTTGTGCCTTGTTTACTTATGGACACTCCTTCGTGAATGGGTTATGGGTCCCACCGCATCATCAATTCCTCCGTCCTCAAATTCAGTTCCAAACCCCCCCTCTTGTTTTTTTCATGGTTCCGTTGAAACCATATCCCAAATGTCACCCTTTCCTCATCTCTGATACTTTCAGTATCATAAGATTGAGGGTCCGTTTGACAAATTACTATAAGCCACTTATAAGTGCTTATTCACATAAGCCGAGGTAAATATGTGGAGGAGATTATCTCGTTTTGCGGAAAAGCACTGTTAAACGTGCTTATGAAAATAAGCCCATGATTACCAAACAGGTCCTGAATCTTTCAATGCAAATAAATAACACCACTTTCTTACCTCCCATACTATCTTTAGTTCTTTACAGATGCAATTTCCAATTGAAAATGATCCTAATTTATTTAACAATGTCTCAGGAAAACAACTATTCTTGTGTAAATTTCTGAATTTGAGCCAACCAAGAAGAGAGCACCAGGCATCTCAATTCTCAACTTTTGAGAAAAACAGCAATCATAAGTCAAATTACTTTCATATTGGCAAAAGGCATACTCCTGTATGAACAACACACTTTTAACTTGTACCTCCCCGCACTTTTCATCATGATGAAGGCTATGTGCTTGTTTGGGAGCATCGTTCTCAAAACGGTACATATAAACCAAGATAAAATCATCTCGAAATCTGTAAAAATCATATCGAAATCCATAAAAACCATCTTGAAATTCGTAAAACCATCTTGAAATTCACAAAATGCCTCGGAATCTGTAAATTCATTTGTCCCAACGAAATTCCCAAACAAGCACTATGCAGAGGGAGAGAGAACTTCCAAAACCGTCTTCCCTGAAACTTCAACTGATTCTTTATTTGCTCTAATAACCTCTTTCACTGAACATGCATGCAAAAAATTACAAGCCATAATGGAGTTTTAATATGCATTACTCTGTCTGTCCCCATTATAAGCCGTCCAACATGTTCCATAATATTGTTTTAGTTAAAGCATTACTTTCTCCTACCTATTATCTTTAACTAAATATAAAACTTCCTAACTAATCAACCAAATATTACTATAGAATACTGAGCACCATTGGGAAAATACTTCACGGTGGTGGATACTGGATATACTACTTGACCCATTAGCATTATACAAGTCAACAAGTCTCTAAGATTAGTACATGAACAAGGGGGTGAGCCTTGCACTTTCTTTTCTTTCCCCTGTCTGCTATTGTCTTCTATCAAATCCGTGCTACTTATGTTCGGAAAAAAAAAAATTTTGTTAAAGAGAATTGATAGCGTGCGGAAGCATTACATTTAAACTTGTATTGGTTGGAAGTTGGGAACCACACATATGAAGCTCAACAAGCTCATGCTTCCTGACAAAGATTAGGAGGAGAAACTTCTGAACTAACACCCTCTTATATCAGTTCAGCATCTAAATGCTTATTTCAATTCCAATTATCTAAGATAAATTTTGAAATTAGCCGAAGAAATTGAGGGGCTTGAATATCTATCACTTTTAAGTTTTAACATTGTTCTACTAGGAGCTTGTGCCCCTTTGAACTAGCCGGAATTGTAGTTGCAGACAGAATATATATATATATATATATATATAGCTAGCAAAGTAAATAATCAATTCCTTAGAATTTTTTTCCCTCCCACCTCCAACTTAATGAGCTTCTAATAGTTTGGGAGAATTAGAACAACAGGGCATGAAGCTTTCTTTAATCTTCCTTTGATATTAATATCATGCTCAAGGTGGGTGCCTCCAAGTTTGTGCAAAACTAAATAATAGAAATGTTAACTGCCTATGTCACAGAAGATTTTAAATCTCAAGCGTTCTCCAAAAGGGGGAAAAATTAAATCATTGGATAAGCTCCCTTGGATCTTCTATCATATTAGGAACAAAACTCTATCATATTCATCAGGCATTTTCACAAGCACGTAAGCTTCAAATACAAAACAAGTATATAAAACAATAGCTTTCTTTACCTTTTATTCATGCCAAAACAGAGAAAGTTGAGAACAACAATCATATTCGTCAGGCATAAGACATCATTACAAACAGATAAGCATCAATTTCGTACAAGTATTAGAAAAAGTAACTTTATGGACGTTATCTTCAGACCAAATCAGGAAGGGTTGAAAACAGAACTATCATAATCTTCGTGGGGCCTGTTACAAACAGAAAAGCTTCAAGTGCCATAAGGGGGGGGGGGAGATTGGGATAAGGTTACATGAATTACGACCAAGAGGAGCTGAGGAGGTTTTTTCCTATTTGTCAATCTGGTTAAGTTTTCCAAGACCATTGCAGCGAGCACAAACAATTTGAGCTTGGTCCTTTCTTGCAGCATTTGCTCTCAGAGTCGCACCTGCCTTACGAACAAACCCTGCTCCGTCACATTCAGGGCATCTGAAAATATTAACACCAATAGTCACAAGATCAATCTTCCACTTGTTTTGTGCATTGATTACAGAATCAATTAAATGCAAGAAATTTGAATGAGGAAGAATGGGAGTTACGTACGTGTCCTTGCGAGAGAAGAGGATAGGGAAGGCGGTTCCAACCAGGGCTACACCGATGGCGCCGGCGATGAGGTAGGTGGTGCTGTCAGAAGAGAGGTCTCCCACGGCGGCAACCACTGTTGAAGGTATCTTCCCTTTGTTGTTAGTGTGAAGGACAGTCGATGATGCGCCGTGTGAGCCTGCAAATAGCGAGATGGAAGAAGAGTGCGATGATGCAGGGGCTGTAAGCGAAGTGGATGAACAGGTTCTGGGGAGCAGAGTCTGAAACGGTGACAGTGATGCCATGAATTGGAAAGGAGGAAGAAGCTAACAGCAATACCGACTCGCCAATATGCCATATCGTTTTTTTTTATAGCGTTATGAAATGAAAATGGGTGTGGATAAGGCCACGTCAGAACGCAAGATTCTTCACTTATTGGATAAGGCAACGTGCACTTGTACTTATGGAACTTGGATAAATCATCGTGTTTTTGCTCCAAGAATGAGCCATTCTTGGCAGTTTGACCTTTGCGTGGTTATTTGATTCAACTCATCTGAAACTCAATCACTCGGATTCAACCGCTAAAAGATTGTACATGTTTAGCTCGAGGTTTTAAGCTCAAACTCTTGAAATGCAGCAATGCTAAATACTTAATGAAGACTTCAATCCGTATTAGTTTAAATTATGATAAATCATTCAAGTTAAAATGAGGTGGGTTTAGATATCAAATCCTCCGTGCAAAAAATGCAACCCATCTGAGATTTATTTTTAATAAAAAAAGGTGCTGTAATTAAAGGGTATCATTGTATAACCCTAATAACTTGATGATGATGATGATTAGAGGGATCAAACCATTCTGGCCAGAGAAAAAAATCAGAGAAAGTGATATCGAATAACTAATAAATCATCATCGTTTAATAAACTGAGTGAGTGGTTGAATAGCGTGGCGTCTTTTTCCTTTTCTTTTTCTTTTTATATTTTCTCCCTCACCCTTAACACTTGATGGTCACTCCACGAATCAAACAAAATGAAGTTGCAGTGGTACAATTTACAAATATCAACATTACAACATATCAGAATCATAAGGTCTTGTTTGGTATAGCTTAGAATCCCAACAGGGAATCAGAATTGCAAATGGATTCTGGACTTGGGAAAGCCTGTAAGACTTAGGGCTTGTTTGAAATTTTCAAAACAT
>JANTPZ010003507.1:0-15383 GCA_025593235.1 Vachellia pachyceras
AACGGGCAAAACAAACGGAGCCAAAACAGTCAACAAAAATGCATGGCTTCATGGTGGTCCTCGCTGGTGGTGAAAATCACAGTGGTGGCAGCTTGTTTCATCGTTTTGGGTGGTGCTCATGAAGGGCACCACCATGCTTCTCCGTCTCCTCAACCAGCACCAACGTCTGGTTCGTCGTTCTCACCAAGCTTTATCACTTGTCCTATGATTGTTCCTCTCGGGCTCTCGCTTCTGTTTCTGATGAGAGACAGAATCTAGCTCCTCCTCATTCATTCTTTCTTCATGCAACTTTTGATTCATCAATTTGTCTTTTCGCAGATATCCCTCCATTACATTCTTCTTCTTCTTCATGCATGCATGCTTGTTTCACCTAGGTTTTCCAATAATACTGGCTTCTGCCTACGTTGTGTCTACTTCGTGTCTTGCTGGATTGCATGTATTCATACAGTCATGTTTTCTTATGTTTTTGCTCTCTCTCTGTCCTGATGGTGAAGGTGGTTGTTAAAAGGTCCAATACCAAAGCATACATATATAGATGGGAAAAATATAGTTAACTTCATTTTTTATGAGCAAAGCAACTATTACTTTGCTAGTTGATCAAACTCATCAAATTAAAGTCAAAACGTCTAAAAATTGTTGGTTTGGACTACATCAATTCATTGTTTAAAAAATGCAGGGTATTTTAAAGAAAATAATGCACATTTATAATAAATAACTTAATATTTTTAATTGGTCCGTTTGGGAACGTGGTAGAGAAGTATTTTTACGTAAATCGAGATAAATATGTGGGGGAGATTTTCTCGTTTTGCGGAAAAACACTGTTGAATGTGCTTTTGGGAGTCTAGAAGCTCCTCCAAACACAGCCAATATTTACAAATTGGTCAAAAATGGCTAATATTTTAAAGGGCCAATGTTATCTCAATGCTCAATGCTTTAAAAATAATGTGCATGTTTGAGAAAACGGTGAAAAATGTTTTTATAGTTTACAGAGTAACTATATGAAATATGTTATCTTGATTTACAGAAAAACGTAACATTGCTGAATATGTGTTTCGAAGGCTCAAACGCTCTCCCAGAGAGGAACATAATGTGACTCAAAGTCAAAACTGACAGATCGGCAAACACAGTCAAACACATCGTATGGGTTACACGTAGGCTTGATTCGTGAACAGGATGGGCATGTTGGGAATAATCTATCTTTACACAATTCTCCATCCAATTTCACCGATCCTTCCCGTAATATTTAAGTTAATAGTATATCTCGTGCTTCTATTCTACACAAAAACAGAGCTGGCTCAATATGCTTAGCTTAATGGAACCATTTACAACAATAAAATGCAGAAGACGAGCTAACATAAGATGTGAGGAAGAAAAGAACAAGAATTTTACAAAAACAATGAGAACATCACCCTTCACATGCTTGAGCGATGGAACTCTCATTGAAACATTCTCCCAATAGTTAACCGTTGCTTTGTGTCACGGTTCAATCTAGATGTCTCTAAAAATCTTTAGAATTCTATTGTAAATACTTGTATATTTTAGGGTATGCTAGAATTCTGCACACTCTTCCACATTTGTGTAGAACATATCTTTATGGAGAATTCTAGAACATAGATATTTTAGGAGAGGATTTTAGAAGGAGAATATAGACTGTTACACTACTAGAAAAATGCGATTTAGCGACGGAAAATCCGTCGCTAAATGGCTATTTTCCGTTGCTAAAACGAGGGTCGCTAATATTTTCCGTCGCTAAATGGAAATTTTCTGAAGGAAACTAACCATTTAGTGATGGATTTTTACGTCTCTAAATGACATTTTTCTAGTAGTGTTAGATTGAATAGATCTCTACCGTCTAAGCATTCAAGCATTCCACAACTAAGTTAAGATTTTGAAGGCAAGCCAAGGTTTGGTATAGGTCATTAAGTCGCACGGAGCTGACATCAAGTAAATATTTGGCCCATGACAGTTGGTATCAGACCAGGTTCCCCACAAGGTACTAGGAAGAAGGATAAGGACAAAAAAACCAAGGAGTTAAATGTTACTTTAGAGGAGAGGGGTGGCTTTGGTAGAAGCCACCACATTCAATGTAGGGGAAAAGGTTGGAGATGTTTTCCAATGTATTAAAGGGCTCGAGTCCAAGAAAGACGAGGATGATCTGAGGTCAGAGATGCGGACGCTCTCCAAACAGTCACAAAAGGGTAGTCCGAGGAGGTGGAGGCTCTCAGGGCTGAACTCCAAACACAGAAGAGGGAAAATGTTGTACTTTGAGAGACTGGCCGCGGTTGCCAATACAAGGGTCGGCCAAGTGTCTTCATCTTCAAAGACAAATGTCCCTAGACCTTCTCTCTTCGATGGAGCAATGAATGCAAGGGAGATAAACAACTTCCTTTAAGGATTAGACACATATTTGGAGCAATGGGCATCATGGAGGAAGCCCATAAGGTAAGCAAAACAAAAAAACAAAATCAACCCTGCCACCGCCAGAGAAAGGATCAGGGTGGCACGATTGTAGGCCGAAACGAAAAGCCCAATGGGTTGAGCCATCCACACCATCGTTTCAGTTCCCTTCATCAAATTTTCGTGAAATGAAACATTGATATTGAAAATAGAAGTGAATTACGGGCAGCAACAGCTATGAATTTAAACACATATTTTAATTCTAAAATATAAATTAGATATAAATTCAATAAAATCTTGAAAAAAATATATAATTTACTTCTCTTTCTTTTTTTTTACCTGTGCACAAAATTAATTCATATTGAATCAATCTTTTATATTTCAAAGGGTTAGCTCATTTTAATAGACTCAATCCTTGTTGGCTATAAAAAATTTAAGATTCATCGATAGAATCGTTAACAGAGTACCAAATATTTTTATATTGACTATATAATAATTATGAACAAAATTGACGTCCTTGAAATCAGATCAGGCAACATCTCTTTTTTACTCTTTTATTTTCTGCCAACATCGGTGACACACTGACCAGCCCTTCAATTATCGGTTTGTTTAGAACAATGTTTTCAAAAATTAAATGTATATTCAACAGTATTTTTTATTTACCTCGATTTACATAAAAGTACTTTTTTAACGCGTTTCCAAACGGGGTATATGTTAATTATTTAATGAGCAATTGGACTTCCTTGATCATTCAGTAAAAAATAATGTCCAATCTACTCCTCCGAATAAACGCTGCTATTAATTAAACTATCATATTCTCAGCCACGCAACGATTGAATTTAAAATCTTTAACAATTTTGTTAAGAATCCATCAATAAAGATTCCCGTAATTAATTAACACCATAATTATGCACACCATGTTCCCCATTCACTTCATATAAAACCTATTCTCTAATCAAGATTTATTTTGTTATTTAATTATCGTTGTTTAGGACTGCATATATATAACGTGCTTATAGACTTTTCAAGTGCTAAATGTGCCAAAGAGGTCAAAGAAACGAACACATTCATTCCAAATATATAGATAAATAATATGCTTTCTATTGGTAAGCAAGGGGTCTGTCAGTGCGATGCCATAAATATAATAACTTAATTATGAGTTAGGTTTTAATTAAATTAGAGAATTAATCTATCCGTAAAGCCGTCATTAAATTATATTATCATGCGCACTGCTTCCATTAAGACCAATCAAGTGGATGGTTTTCCATGCCACTGACCATCTATATTATTAATACTTTATACAGATAGATTAGGGGAAGATAAACCTAATTAATTAACTAATTAATCCTATATTTTTTTTTACTTTCAAGTTATCATTTAATATTATTAGTGTCAAAGGTTCTTGTCCTCTTGTTTGGTAACGTGGTATACAATATTATTCATCCGTGTTTTTTTTTTGGCCGATTCAATTAATCCATTTTAAAAAATTATTAAATTTTGAAGTTGTCGTATTTGGTTTTCTCTATTCGGATGTGAAGTCTGCAAATAAGTTACAACCTCTCTACTTGGCCTTAAATATTGCGTCGGGTAAAAAGAAAAAAGTCTTAAATGTCGAGAGTGAGTGCTTTTTTTCCCCTTTCCGTGTACCTGCTTATTATTTTCAAATTGTTCGTGTATCTTATTAGGTTTTGTATAAGTTTTCCTTAATTCTTTAGGATCCATTTGGTAGTCCATTTGTAAAATTACGTTTTACATTTTACTTTAAAATTTAAATTTTATTCAAGTACTCATATTTTTCAAAAAAGCTATTTTGGAGACAAAATACTTGTTTGGGACTCACTTCCTCCCAATGAACACACCAGTCAAAACAAAATCTCAAAATCCGTAAAAAAATCTCGAATTCTGTAAAAAAATGTCTTGAAATCCGTAAAACCATATTGAAATCGGTAAAATATCTCGGAATTCGTAAACTCTTTTCTCCCGACGGAATTCCCAAACGCACACAAAATCTCGGTTTAAAAACTATGTTTTGAAAATGTTATTATTGTCTTATTAAGTCACACGTTCTTTCTAATAAATTTTCTTTTTTCTCTTTCCTCTTCCTACTTACTTTTTACCTCGGAATCCGTAAAATTTATTTTCACCGTAATTTTCCAAATCCAATCATCTTTTCAAAATCTAGCTTTTGCCCTGGAATACATAAAAATTATTCTTCAAAACTTAGGTTTTACCTCGAACTTCGTAAAAATTATTCTTCACCTTACTTCCAAACAAGCTCTTAATCATTCTCCACACATTTGGCTTGATTAAAAATTTAGAAAATATAAAAAAATTAGAAATATATGCAGTATTATTCACGCATTATAATAAAGGATTTCCTGTAGTTTTTACTTAAAGCCTCGCATGTGAGGATAATAATTCAAACCACGTGTAAAATATAATTATTTCATTTTCAGGAAATTGCAGTTCAATAAAATGGTCCATTACATAGAGATTGCTGAATGAGTTGGCAATGTCTCCTCCCTAGTAGAATTAATAATATTGTCAAACAGTGTCTTTTCTTCTTATGCTTCTCATTTTAAAAAAATTAAATTAGATGTTGAATAATCTAATTCAAATTAAATAAGCTTATTAAAAGAGGCAATATTGTTTTTAATCTTATTTTTACCTCTCTTAATAGGATTTGATTCAAAAAATATTTTTTCTCTCAAAAAGTTAACTCTGCCTTTTCTAAAATCCAAAGACTTAATTCTCAACACTATTTTTTAATGTAAATAATACCGACTCAAATAAAATAATGATGCCAGAAAATTATTGAAATAATTACTTTAATAGAACTGCGGTCCAGGAAAAAAAAGAAAAATTATTAAATAAAAATTAAGGTAAGGCCTATTTAGATACGTGGGTCATAAATATAATCCATACTATGAAACAAATTTGACCAAACTCAATATTTTCAGAAAGATTAAAAAAATAAAAACTGGTTAAGGAATTTTTTTTTTGTTCTATTTTTCCGTAACGCCGGTGTTGAATGATGATTCTTGAAAATGTATCTGACCGTTACGTGTAAGAAAGAGTATTTGAATAATGAAGTTATCAATTTTTCTTCTAGATCCTTTTGCACGTTTACCATGAATAACCTTAAATCCTTTTACTTTTATGTCTTTTTTTTTCCCTGTTGACCAAATTGTTCCTTGCTTCTAATAATTGCGAAAATAAATCTTAATGCAAAGTGTCAGTGTGTACGTGTGTGCACGCCCGCCAATTTTCATATGCACGTGATAAATAGACATTCAAGCTATTTCTTCTGCACCCCTTGTTATTATAAGGTATTTTCCAGAAGAAAAAAAATATAATCTTTATTACAAGTCATTAAGTGCAGTGGCGGAGTCAGCATCTCAAAGCAGTAGGGCAATTTTTTTATTTTTAAGTAAATGACAATAAACTTACTAGTATAGATAATTTGAGTGAGTTCAAATCTTAAACATCAGTGGGTGCATAATAAAAATCTAATAGTTATTTACATATAAATTTTTTTTTTCAGTTGGGGCATTTGCCCACCCTGATTAATAGCCACTGATTAAGTGAGATATGTTAATTATATATTTTTTTAAGATGATCCATGTTCAAAATTTTCATTAAATATAATTTTTGTGGTGTGTTTGAATGTATTAATTTCCTATATTAAATATGAATAAATTTAAAAGCTCTTTTTTTATTAATAAAAGGAAGTATTTGATATGGGTGCATTTGGGAACACGGTATAGATGTACTTTAATAAGCATAGTGAGAGAAAACAGAAATTAATATAGATTGTGCGTTAGTGTAATTAATAATGGTACTATCAAAAATTTCTTGAATTTTTTTGATAAGTTTAGTGCCTTTAACCAATTTTACATGTATTCATGAATTAATTAGAAGCAATACATTTCAATGGAGTAGACCAAAATTAAAAAAGACATCCAAGTATTTTGCTTCTCATTATTTTAAATTTTGTTGTAATGAAAAAATTCCAAAAATTATATTGAAGTAGTTATATATGTGTGTGCGCCCATGGTCAAATTTGAGTACTTTTCTTCTTCAAATTCCATAAGTTGAACACTTTAACCACTTGTTCTACCATCTTAGGAGAATAAATATAAAAAAATGTGTAAAAGTTACTAAAAACAAATAAGATAAAATAAAATTGCATTTAAGGATATGGTATGATTAATGCTTAATATTACTTGATTGTTCTGTCATCTTGTCCCGTAAGATTAGAACTCTATTTTAATAACTTATTATCAAAACTTCCATTTATTCAAATCAAAGTTCAACCACCATCACAAATTAGTTGACTTTCAATCTTCATATTATAAACATGTCTGTAAATAAATACATAAATTATAAAGCATAACAAACAAATGAGAAAAAAGACGTTCAAGCATTTCCATGGCGGCTGGTCACCTAAAGAATGAAAAATATAATTACATGGTTACTTTATTTTGCCTCGTGTTTTGCCCAATATTAAAATGTGCATGATTGTGATGTATTTTTTGTGAATGATCACCTAGCACTCAGAAATTTTTTTTGGGTGCAATGTTACTTTAAAAGTCTTAAATAAACTCAATGTTACCTCGAAAATATAAAAACTAACAATTTCATCCTCACCATTAGTTTTGATCGTTAGTTGACCTAAACCAGTTGAACTGGCTCTACCAAGTGGGATATAATGTCACATCATCAAATCAAGTTGAGGCAACGCTCCAGAAAAATATTGATGGGTAGAATCTATAAGACTTATGAAGATTGTTGTTCGATAAGGATGATTATAGGATGATTTATGAGGTGTATATTGATGGACTTATCTTACAGAAAAAGAACTACAAAAAGCTTTAAAGAACATAAATGATATTTTTGGAGCATTATTTCAGTTTGATTGAATGATGAGGTGATATTATATCATGTATGACAGAGTTACCTCAACAGAAAAGATCTTATGAACACTGACTAGTTTCATTTGAAGCAAAATGTTGATTCAAAAAATTTAAATGATGACTCTGTACTTAAATGCTAACAAAATATGCTTACATTTTCATTCTTTAATGTAATATTTTTTATTAAATGAAATTTAATCATGCTTTGTTATTATTTAATTGCACAGGTGCTATTTAAATTTATAGAAGCAGTATTATAAGATTAATGAGATTAAAAGTGCACTCTATAAATTTTATAAATTTGAGGGGATAAAATTAACTTGGACGACCAAATTGACATATACCTGAAGCTTTAAAATTTAAATATTACAGGGCCTTGGAGTTTGTTTCTTTTATTATTAATAAATTAAATTAAATATATGAGTGTTGCTTAAAATATACGATTAATCCTATTTGGATAAAGCATCTTGCCCTTTTGCAGTGGAACGTGCATGGAATCTCTTTAATTTATAATTAGGTGATCGCTCAAATATAAATAAAAAAAAAAGATGGCGTTTATCTGCCCTCCTGTAAAAATTGTTTTAAAATCTTAATTTCTAATAACAATTTTTTTAAAAAAAATTAGTGGCATTCATATGAGAGATATGACAAGAGTAAATGTTATTTTTTATTTGTGATTAAATAAAGTGTATAACATTCTATTCGCCAATGTGACATCAATTGTGATATCCTGATATAAAAAATTGGTCAGAACACCCTTACACATAAAAAAAACCATAAATTAAATAGTGACTGCTATTTTTTCACCTTAAAAAAACATTACGATGAGATCTTTATGGGGAAGTTTATTGAATGATGATGAAAGGGCAGAAGGAGAAAGTGAGAAAAAAAATATAGACTTGAAAAAAAAAGGATAAGAGATAATACTTTCTTCCATACTAAATATAAAATTCATTTAAAAACTTATTGGAGTATTCTTTTTATCTCTACACGTTAAATTTTAATCATCAAGTGGCGAGAGTATTTTTTAAGAAAAAATCATATTAACAAGAGTTGAGTTAAAAATACCTTGGAATATGTTAAACTAAGGTTTAAATTCATATCCCTAGCAAAAAAGTAAAAAATCATCTACATATTAACTATAAATATCCATTTTAACTATTTTTTATTCTACCAATCAATTAGAATGAGAGAATATTTAAGGCCCGTTTGAAAGTGCGGTGGTGAACAGCTTTTACGAAATTTGAAGTAAAATCCGTGTTTTGAAGAATAGATTTTTAGAGAATATCTTTTGTGAATTTTGAGGCAAAACAGAGGTTTTGAAAATGAGATTGTGTTTAGGAAGTTATTGGCTTTTACAGAGTTTGAGGTAAAAAGTAAGTATGAAAGATGAAAGAGAAATAAAGAAAAAAGAGGGAAGAGAAAATTTATTAGGAGGGATATATGATTTGACAAGAAAATAGCTTTTTCAAAATCTAGGTTTCAAACTCGGTTTTATAACAAAACCCAGATTTTAAAAAAAATGTTAGTAGTTGGATGAAACCTAAATTTCTATAATTGATGCCAGTCGAGCCTTTAGTATGTCGGAGGAGAGTAGAGGTAAAAAGAAATGCAATATAGGTTAGAATTTAGATGAGGATTGGTGTGATAAATAAATACACGATATGCACTAAAACGGGATTCTTATTTTAAATGAAGCCTAAATCAAACAGTAAGTCAAAGAGAATAGCAAATTGAGATCAAGGATTCGGATTTCACTTCATATACTTCTTTACAAAAAAAAGTGATCCCAGTTCTTAGTTTCAAGGCAATACAATTTACCTTCAGTAACTTAATATACGCAAAACAAATATCCATGTTAATATGTTCTCTGCCAAATTATCATGCTGAGAACATTCTTATCTAACGTGTTTATTTGAAAAATCTTATTTAATCCCTAAAAACACGTTCAACGGTGTTTTTTTGTAAAA
Source organism: Vachellia pachyceras (assembly GCA_025593235.1). Classification (NCBI taxonomy): domain Eukaryota; kingdom Viridiplantae; phylum Streptophyta; class Magnoliopsida; order Fabales; family Fabaceae; genus Vachellia; species Vachellia pachyceras. The sequence goes on from JANTPZ010003507.1 coordinate 9,284, forward strand.
CGAGATAAATTCCTCCACATTTTTACCTCGACTTGCATAAAAGTACTTCTCTACCATGTTTCTAAACGGGTCATATATTTTATTTTTTGGGACTATGATTTCCTCAAATTGTAGAGAAGGTGTCCTCAAGTTAAAATTCTTCTTCTTCCTCTTCTTTCTAGGTTTTGTACTCATATTTCCATTCAGATGGCTGAGTTTTTAACATACAGTAAGATTGGGTAAATAAAGAATGAAAGAGGCAGCTCTAATAGAGATATTATCTCGTGCAAAAGTAACCCTGCTTAGGCAATAAGCTATTAATTTATAACAACACATGAATTGCGCACAAGGTGACTGATGAATTGCCTCTGTGAGAGCCAGCCAGCTGTAATGAATGGTGTTTTTCTCTATCTTGCTTTTCTCTTCGTTTCCTATGTGTCCTAAACTAAATTATGTGTATCTGAGTGCAAAGTGAGGCCTAGTTGAAGATCCAAACCCTTAGTACTATGGCTCTGGTTTGAAGGTCCAGGGAAGATGAAAGGCCTGTTATCTGTATGTGATAAAGTGAACATACAAGTATCTTTTTGAGGAGGAAGGGAAAGGGATGGATGGGAATTCCAATTTGATTTCTGATCAAAACCATTGAGAATATTAATGGTATCTTGATCCTTGGTTTTGAAGCTAATCCGAGGTTCTTCATACAGAGAAAACTCAGCGTTATTATAAGAAGAGGGATCATAGAACCAAGGCGTGTTAGAGCCGTCGAAGGAAAAACCCGGATTGTTTTGAAAAGGATGAAGGTAGTAGCTTAAGCTAGCCCTCCTGGCTTGAAGCTGCAACCTCTTCTTCTTCATTCTCTCTTTCTTGTGAGCATTTTGGTGGCCTCCTAATGCTTGTGAATTTGCAAATTCTTTGGAACAATATTGGCATTCGAACTTCCTCTCATGATCTGATGATGTGCTGTCTCTCGCTGCAGATGAACTCTTCTCCTGCCGTTCAGTTTTCTCCCCTCCTGATGAAACCGAGTTCGAAGAGTTCGCACTTTCGTCATATCCTTCCACCGAGTCTTTGACACAGCCTTCGTTGATCTGGGATGGGTTCAGCTCAAAGCCAAACAACCTTAGCCTCTTCTCCGTAGAAGAATGGCCATTTTCTCCATTATCCCATGAAGGAGAGGCATCACAGCCATGTTCCTTTTTCATCTTTCTCAGGTAAAATGAGATGTTTCAAGGTAGAAATGCACATATTATTGTCTGGCTTCTCTTCCTTTTATAGATGCTCCAAGGGCTCTAGGTTAACATGCAATGCATCTATTAAATTACAAGTAGTTGTTTAATGATACATTAGACATACAGTATAGGGGGAAGGGAAACCGAAAGGGTCAATAGAATAAAAGGTTTTGAAAGAAAAGTCAGATATAGGGAAAGCCGTCTCTCATGCAATTGTTTGGTTAATTTAAAACTTTCATATTATAGTAGATACACCTCAAACTTCTCAATCAGGGTGGATTCAGTGTGATTTTTTTAAGGTGAAATTAGATGGTCTAAAAGCACTTTATATTAAATTAACATGTTATTATAAGATCGAGCACTTGGCTTTTTTTATTCCTTACTAGAAAGATAAATATTCCATACTTAAGACATGATTAATGTTATAAAACTAACTGTAGCTGCAAAAGTCAAAGAACGATAGGACGTAATCATATGGAGGCAGGGCCCTATAACTTAAATTAATTAACAACTATCTACTTCTGTACTAAAATGCATATCTAGTATTATTTTAACTGACCAACGAATGACTTAGTGGATTCCTGTATTGTCCTTTAGTGAATTCTTTCATTGTCCTCCACCTAAGCTTCTTCATAATAATATTAAGATTATTTTTTATGGATGCCAATGTTGCCTAGTCTCATCCACTACAGTTCTTTCAATTGAAGCAAGTAATTAAAATTCTTCAAGTATATGTAGCAAAATGATATTATTCAGCATCAGTTGAAGCTTCTCAGTAATTGCCCCACCACCCACATATAATAATTAAAATAATAATAATCATAATCTTAATCTGTTTATGTTGACCATGTTTTATTAATGCTATTATAATGGTAATAAAGTGGTAGTTGCTAAATGAAGGAATATAAGAAGTGGGGTTATGATGTCAGCATATATACTAATAAAAGGTCGCCCATAAGATCTGGGCATATCTTCACAAAGCAAACGAAGCCTACATTTTATACTTTTTGTAGCATATGTTTCCAGGTGAATTAGGTCAAGTAATCTTTTATTCTATGATAATAATCCTACGCAAAAGAAATAAACAGCGGATTAGCGTTGGACAGTTGTTTCTTCTAGTTCGACCCCACACTTCGGTTGCTTTTGGGACAATTTAGAAAACCATGAGATTGTGTTTTATTCCGTTGTCTCTGCCTATATCTTCCCTTGTTGGACTTCTTCCACCAATAAATCTTACATGCTCATCAATTCCCTCTCCTTTTTTTTTTTCTTTTTTCTTAACCTGAAGTTTATTAAATTTGCTTTTTTCATGCTTTAGGAGAGAAAATCCCAAGTAGGAATGGTGTCACCAAGCATATCACTGTCCCAACATGTGGAATAAAAAGGAAGCTTCATGGAAGAGATTGGGTTAAGGTGGGCTATTAGCTAATCAATCCAAGTGGGTTGGCTGATTGATTGGCGGTTAATTCCATGACATTACTTGTTGGGTTTTTGGAGTATCAGACTGTGGTCCCTACTTCTGAACATCAGGTATAGTTGATCCCACCACTATATCTCATATTGGGCCCCTTCTCTTCTGGACAAATTCAAAGTAGGTTTTTTTTTTTATTATTATCCTGTGAGACCTCACAGAATGCCAAAACTGACTACGGTTTGAAAAAAAAGAAAAGACTCCTTTGGAACATCATAACAACTAATATTGTTCCTTCGGAGAAGCAACACATTGATTTGAAATGTCTGCTTATACCAAATTGTGATCAGATGTGTCAAGAGTACTGAATTTGTTTCCAGAGTTTAAACTCTCACTTGGAATTTCACCCTCCTTTTCTAGTGCCTTGTTAGGATAGGCTTTTGTTGATAGAACATAATATTATTTCGCGATCCATATAGCTGATATCATTTAATGAGATAAAATTTATTGTAGTCCTTTGTTATATGATAAACTCTCCACTATTTAGTATTAATTTTCTTGGAAAAATTCCATTTGTAACATATAATCATGCATGTATGTATTTTGATTATCAGAGTCCAGAGAATGGAGTTTGAACTGAGGGGGGATGCTAAAGATGACGTCAGGATCATTATTGAATGAAAGCTTAGCCATGAAGCGCCGAAGAAGGTACTTCCCAACCACCAAATTCCACTTGAAACTGACTTAAAAGGCACTGCTGCTAAAGGAGGAGCGTATATTGGTGAGAGAATCTGTTGATTCTCAATTGAAGTTGAAAAGGAGAGACCATCTTGGTTTGTGTGTGGGACTGATGAGAGACTATTCAGTATTCAGGGCGGGCAGCGTTAAAGAAAGAACTATTTAGACCTAATCCACGTAAACTCGCAAGAAAATTCAAACACGTCGTTGACTATGCATATTTCATATTTGTTTAATGATTTAGCACTTTCGAGACTCGGTTATCTGAACTGTCTGGACTGTCTCTGCTTCAAATTGAGCAATAGAAATAAACGGCAAATTTTATCACTTGGATGAGTTACCTCACATTTGATTGACTTGGAATCTAATCAAGAGAGCAAAGAAAGAGAGAAATTTGATCACTGGTTGGTTAGACAAATGATCTCGACGTGAATTTTATAGTCTAGAGATATGCAAAGGCCTGAAAACGGTCATTCATTGTGCCTTGGTTTAAAATTGAAATAATTCACAACAGCATAATTTATTTAATCTTAAAGAAGAGGGATAGAGAGAGAATAATATTTTTCTTCCTCTATTTTTTTTCTTATGAAATTGATCCCCAATGGAATACACGGGATAGAACGGTGACAGGATTACAAAGGATATACACGAGGTTGGCATATTAAATTGTCAAATTATGATAGAAAGAACTCGGCATATGGAGATCTGACAATGCAAATTAAGCAGCCAAAAAAATAAAAATGAGGGTTTTCGCTCACGTATTGCCAATTGGCAGGAAAAAATTAAATTAGAAAAGAAAAGAAGAGAAATGATGATAGTATTTGATACCATTAGTGCTTTGCGACAAAGTGGTACATAGACTATGTTCACACCACTTTGGAAAATACTGCACCACAAAGTATAAAATGTGAAATCAATTTCACTTCAACAAAGGCAATGATATCTTCAAGGACTTGCGAATCGCCTACCAACTTTGAGGAAAATAAAAGCATTTGATGCTTACAATGAGTACACACGAAAAAAGAGGAAGCGGGTGGAAAATATCCCACACATTTTGCTGACATAACAAAATCTTGCTCAATGCAAAGCACTACTATCTTCAGACGAAGTTACAGAATTGTCAACTTCCGTTCTGGACATTTTAAATAAATCCATTTCCTATTCTTGTCATGGAAAAACAAGAAAGAGAATACTTTACACATAAATACTTCTCATTGAAAGTTAAATAATGGCGTTCTTGAATGCAAAAAATGAGTAGATCCATTGGAACTCAAACCCTGTAAGAGGTTAAGGCATGCTATTCTCAAGTGGAGATTGTCAGCAGTGTGTTTTCGTCACCCAAAAAAAAACCTGGTGATCCCGACATGCATCAGCTTCTACATCATGCAGGATAGATGTCATGTCACGGTTGGCGTTTGGCTCGAGGCAAAAGAGAGAGCAGAATTTTTTTCCTCGGACCCTGTAACTCAAGCAACAAGTGACACATAAATCTATAAACCAACTTAGCATGTGCTCTTGAGCATATAAAATGACCACTTGCCCTTATTGTTGCAAACTAAGAAGCAAAATCAGAAGTGAGTAGCAAATGAAGAGAAGCAAAGAACCTAGAATACAAACCATCATATGGTTCATCATGCATGAAAAAGGCAACATTTAGCATGGCTGAAAAATGACATTCAATATGCATAAGTGGCTCAAAATGATAGTCAGTCTAAAGCTTCACTTGCAGCATAAAGAAGCGCATGGCATAAATGAAAGATTATTATTATTATTAAGGAGGAGGAGGTCTATTACCATAGGAATCCCAAGCTCTTTAAGGTCATTTTCTCCCATCTGCTTCAATGCAGTCATATCCACCTGCATGACAAATGATCAAATTATAGAAGTATAACTATAATAGTTATAATTATACATGGGATTACCGGATGTCATCTTGGGTTCAGGTGAAGACTTCGATACAGAAGAAATTTCATCATTACAATAAATAACCCACTCAACTACTCAAGAAGTTGTCAACTGCTTAGTATGGACTCCAAAGATCAAATTGAGCTGAAAATTCATGGATCACAGCAGGAGATACAGCCATGAGCAAATCAGGGTCCTAGGAAGATAAAATGCATCCTTCCTAAATCATCATCATTTTTTCGGGCCCTAATTTCATGAGCCCCTGCTAAAGGGCTAAAATTTCAGGAGTTCCTGTTCCCCCTGGTGGATTGAAATGACAACCCAGGCATGAAGGGAACAAAAAGGCTCAAAAGTGATTACAAAATGCAAGAATGTCTCTGTTAACTCTTGAAAGATTAAGATTTTCCCTCATATTCCTAATTTATAAACCCTATATTAGGAAATAAAAACTAATGGATAAATACTACAAACATGTTAGTCTTACTTGTATGGGAAACCCCCAAAAGCACTTAAAAAGTATTTTCATACAATTCGAGGCAAAACTCCTCTTATACACTTTCCTGGAACTCTGTAAAACCATTTAAAATATGCTAATCCAAACACTAACTTAGGTGTTCTAAATTATGGAATGAGAGCCTTTGGCTAAAATATGAAAGTATGGAACAAATTCGAAGAACCAGAGTTCTCAGTCATGTCGTGTGGAAAATATCACACTCCAATGACATAAATCCCAAGCTTTGATAACAGTTAACAATACCTCAATCCACTGAACATTGACACGGGGAAAAAGTTAACCATATAAAGCAACAAAAGAGAAGAAAAAAATCATGCAGAAAAA
>JANTPZ010003509.1:0-14634 GCA_025593235.1 Vachellia pachyceras
GATTGTAAATATATTGGAAGGAGTATATATGGTGTATGGTGGATTCATGACTTTACCTAACAAGAACTCACATGTTTATTCTTATGATTCTTTTTTTTTACTTCTACTGAAGGCAATTTGTTTAAGACATGATCATTCGTCAAACGTGAGCACATCTATCGGTGAAGATTTAAATTTTGATTTGCTAAAGATTAAACTAATTTTGTTAAACTCAATCTCCAGTGATCTACCGCTATCATAATGTTATAAAACATCATGCTCTTTGCTTTTAATGATCTTTCATCTTCAGTGTTGACCTTTCGCTCTTTGGATATTGGAAGCACATCTAAATATCATACATGCATCTGATAAATGCTCCTTCATATTGATGTGTGGGTGGGTGTGTCGAATAAAATGAGAACATGAGAACCCATTATGTGGATTGGATTGGACGCTGGTTTTTGAGATGGCCTCTACAACAATGAAAGAGACAGCAAAGAAATACATCTGATACCACAAAAAAACATTGGGCCGAAGATGGGCTATGTTGGGTTCAGGGTAACGGGCCATTCCTAGAAAGAAGAGCCCATTAACTTGGCGGGAGGGAGCCACGTGGCAGATGGATAGCGAGTAGTGTTTGTAAGGACTAAGGTGACTGGTGCTGAGAGGCAAGTCTCTTCTGGCTTGAATGTTTCTGGATGAGTGCTATCCAAATCATTTTCAAGGATTCTAATTAAGAAAGAAATATTGAAGAGGGTGAACAAGAAATGACATTGGCTCCTTCTTTGCCTCGCTTCCATACTTCTTTCCTTTGCTGCCCTGTCAAATCCACTTCCATCTCCAAATCCCTCCCAAATCAGCGTAAACCCACATCGTTACCATGTATTAGAGCTGTCGAATTCGATCAAAACACGGTTCCTCTTCTTCGTCATCCTTTTTTCATAACTTCCGCTTCTTATTTTTTTTTAATGAATTCTCGTTCGATTTGATGTTTTCACATTTCAGGTAGTGGCCGTAAGCGTTGGCCTTGCGAGTGTTGCCATCGGGATTGGGATTCCAGTGTTCTATGAATCCCAAATCGATAATGCTGTAAGTTTCTATGAATTCCAGTATTCCCATTTTAGTTTTGCCGCACCGGCCTGGTGCAACGTAAATTTATGAGAGATTCATTCTCTGTTGGGTACAGGCTAGGAGAGAAAACACTCAGCCTTGCTTCCCTTGCAATGGCTCTGGCGCTCGTGAGTCTTCCATATCTTCTATTTCTTGGACTGGGGATTCCCATAGAATATTTTATGTCTTGAGCATTCCTATGGCAAATTACTGAGTAATCTGGGATAATTGTAGTTGTAGACTAAGTTAAATGAAGTGGAGAAAATTGTTGACAAACATATTTCTGTCCTGAGTATGAATTAGGAGAATCTCAGGTTGAACATGCTTAGTGCATGGCATTAGGCTTTGATCAGTGCAAGTTACTGTGAGAGATTAATTCCTTGTTAAGCTGTAGACCAGCGTATTAATTCTTCCCTAACACGTCCATTTTGTACTTTTTAGTGGTTGGAAAAGAAGATAAATCCTCATATGCAGCTTTTGTGAAAGTCCACAGCCAAATATTGCATAATAACAAACTTATAGCTTCAAACTTCGAAAGGAAACTTAAACGCTGTTCTGTATTTATTTATAACTGGTTAATTCTCTCTGCACTACCGCACTACTGAGATATGTAGTCGGTGTATTCACTAATTTAAACTAGCCACATTTCTTTTCTCAGAGACATGCAGATTTTGCAAGGGAACAGGGAGTGTGACCGCAGAGCTTGGTGGGGATGAGAAAGAGGTGTCTCGATGCATAAATTGTGATGGTGCTGGTTCATTGACTTGCACCACTTGTCAAGGAACTGCAATTCAACCTCGCTACCTTGACCGTAGGTATGGATGAATTCCATATCATATACTGAATTTACACTTTATGCATATATAGAATGATAATTTTGCCAGTCACCATTGATTTTGTGAAAAATAATAATAACGCTGTGATGTTTATTTGAGTGTGTTGGAGGCTTTTCCTGCAAAGACAATGAGTTGTTGAAGTTTAAGATGTCATGGTTTCTGGGTCTGCTTATCTTATTGGCATTCGAGAATGTTGGTCTTTAATTATATCTTGAATAGTATTTTGAACCGCTATGTTATGTTGATCAGAGAATTCAAAGATGATGACTGAGGACAGCAGAGAAAAAGAGGCGGGGATTTTGGAATTAATCATGAGGCTAATGTACTGATTGAATTTATTTGATGTATACACACTTTTTAAAAATGTACAAAATTACATTCGCGTTTTAATTTGGTTTACCTGTTCACTGGTGATACGATGCCTCCTGTCTTTCGCGACTTACCACTATCTCTGTAAATTTTGACGCTGGTAGTATGTTCTTGTTCAATTCTTTTTCAACGCTATAGAATTAGGTATTTTAAATTTTAAATTGAAATTATAACGCCATCATGTATTATATTACTGATGATCGTGATCTCAACAGTCAACAAGTGGTTTCTCTCATTGCCTTGAAAGTTTTCGTACTAATTTTTAGAGTTTATACAGGGCTAACCCCCCGGTAGCTAGTACTGCGGAGTTATTGTTTTATTGAGCCCAAGTTTGGGAATGTTTTGAGGGATAAGCTTATTTGGTCTTTCAAATTTTGAAAATAACATGCTTTTGTTTTCTTGAACTTATGCCAAAACTGGTCTTCTGTGTGTGGGGTGTGACCTGCTCTTGTGTGTGTTTGAGAATCAGTTGCGAGAAAAAGTTTACGGAGTTTAAGATATTTTACGGATTTCGAGATATTTTATGGAATTCAATATGTTTTTTACGGATTTCAAAATGCATTTTATCTTTACTTGCACACACCGTTGATTTCTTCAAAAATGCTTCACGATGCTCATTGCTATGTTGTCACTCTTATGCTTGAACACAATCGCTGGATGCTTGAACACCCTTGACACTCTGAAAATACTTCAAGTCTTGTTCCCTTTTTTGGCTAAACATTGGACATTATTGGGGTGTTCGAGAATACTTTTCTCTCTTTTTTTGTTGTTGAACATAAGTCGAGATAAAATTCCTTTCAAATACTTACTTCAGATTGTGTAAAATCACTTTTGCAGCGATTCCCAAACCCGTTATCTTTTGACTTTCCTACTGAATTAGTATGTGTCTATTTTTTGTGATTGACCTAATTCAGGGAAATAAAAATCAATATCTGCACATCATTACCACTTTTTTCAATTCACTGTGTTGACTCTGCCTCACTCATAACCAGGCTTAGATTCTCATCAACTTTTGTTACCAAACTACCCAATGTCTGAATGTTAAATTCCGCCAAACTGGGGACTATAAAATTGGTCTAATGAGTTTTTTTCTTATTTTTTTTTTGCCACTAGCTTTCATAAAAATTAGGAAAAATTATTCTTTTTGTCCCTCAACTTTTGATCCGATTATAACTCAGTTTCTGAACTATAACTCAGTGTAACTTAGCTCATATGATTTGACTCAATTCTAACTCAGTCCCTATAGTTTTTACCATTATATAATTTAGTCTCTAAGCTTTTATTATATATATGATTTATTTTCTAAATATAAGGATTAAAATATAAAATGGTTAAAGCTATACGGACTGAGTTGCAGTAAGTTAAAATTCAAGAATTGAGTTACAACTGAATCAAAAGTTCAGGGGCTGAGTTGCACCGAGTCAAAGTCCAGAAACTGAGTTATAATCCGACCAAAAGTTTAGAGATCAAAAGACCACTTTTTCCTAAAATTAATTTAAAAACTTGACCGCCTAAATTTGGAAAATTCAAATTAGTCCAAAAAAGAGTTGTAAAATTTAAAATATTTGCCAGCAGTTGGTTAAAATAATTTTTCTCACAGAAGATGAAAGAGGTCAAAATTCAATTACTCCACGTAATCAGGGTTTTGACATTTTGAAACCCTACTTCCAGTTCAAACTGAATCACTGCGTCGAAACCCCCGGTGGAGTTTTTTCATACAAAAGGAAGACAGTGCCTCCCAGCTTTCTTTCCGGCAAGCCGCACCACTCTGGTCTACATCCATTCTCCAGCTTAGGCATTGTTTGGCTCGGGGTTTGTTGAAGGGTGGTGAGGGTTACCATTACGCTGCTACTTCTCGTCTTGCCATCATCTGTGCTCCAATCCGTCGCTATTGCCGTCACCGTAAAATTCAGGTTGGTTATTGTCCCCCTCTACTTTGTTTTTGTGGTTATTTTTGCAAAATAATAAACACGAAACTTTTGGTAATTTGCTGTGATGGATTGGTTGCTGTTGCCTTCCTTTTCTATGGATATCATTCGCTATATATGATCATTTACGTTTATTTCCCCCTCTCTCTTGATGCTTATAGTAATGGTTTACTGGATTTTCAATGTGAAAAATAAACTGAAGGAGACAATTCTGGAATGGGTGATCCATGGTAAGGACAAGTGTACAAAGATGTCAAGTATCCCTTAACCTTGTCATTGTTAAGTGATTCTTATCTTGAAATTGAGAGTCACGTGATTACATGTATCCATCTTGTCACTGATTTAAACTATTGATTAGATGCATGTTGACTTGACCTATTCGGTTGCAGAAGCTATTGGAGTTGGAAATCAAGTAGTAAGCGAAAGCTATAGAAAGCTCCCGCAATTATACAACATTATAGAGCTCTGATCCATAAGAATGTTGTACGTAATCGGTTTAGGACTGGGGAATGAGCAAGACATCACGCTGAAGGGTTTAGAAGCATTGAGAAAATGTCAGAAAGTATACATGGAAGCCTACACCTCCCTCCTTTCCTTCGGTCTCTCTACCGATGGCCTGTCTAACCTGGTACCTTACCTTCTTTCGACTTAAAGCTCCTTTTTTTCCCTTTTGAATTTCTTGCTTTAGTTGTGAACTTTACTCTTGAGCTTTCATAACAGGAAAAATTATACGGTAAAGCCATAACTCTAGCGGACAGAGAGATGGTTGAAGAAAAAGCAGATGACATACTTTTAGACTCTCTGGATGCTGATGTTGCTTTTCTCGTTGTTGGGGACCCATTTGGGTATGCTATTTTACCCGTGTTTCGAACAGTATTATATCAATCCGTACATTTATGGTGTGTGGCAGGTGGAGCATTAAGCTATTGATCTTTGTGTTCCATTTTTCTACAAATTTGGTGGTTGGGGGAAGGGGCGGGGGTTCTTCAGTTTCTTGTAAAGAAAGAGATACCCAATTATATCTAGGTAGAGTACAGGGCACATTTATTGGAAATATTGAGTCTCTGCTAAATAAATATTCAAATTTGTGTTCAGCATTACTGACATCAATTTTGGTGTTTGTTGTTGGCCCAAAAAAATTGCGGTCTATGTTTTTTGATTGGTAATGAGGATTCTTTGTAGAAGTATCCTCATTTTGCTTTTATTGATCTTACATTTGGTTCTTCATACAGGGCAACAACTCACACTGATCTGGTTGTTCGAGCTAAGAAAATGGGAATTGATGTCAAAATAGTGCACAATGCTTCTGTTATGAATGCAGTTGGAATTTGTGGGCTTCAACTTTATCGATATGGGGAGACTGTTTCAATACCGTTCTTTACTGAGACATGGAGACCTGATAGCTTCTATGAAAAGATTCAGAAAAATAAGGAAATGGGGCTTCATACACTTTGCTTATTAGGTCAGTTTCTGATGCTCGTGAGTTGTAAGGCATCTTCATGCATATCATTTCCAAAAGTGTTAACAGTAAAGAAATTGCTGTTGCATCTGATAAAGCTTTTAGCATTATTATTCCAACAAATGTTTGCAAACTCTTTTGAAACTGCTGCCTCTGAGGTAGTGCAGGAATGCAATAGATTGATCAAATATAAAAGTGGTTTTGGTGTATGACTGTGACCCCTGCTTATTCCTTTGCTTGTTGATATTCATAGAATACAATTTAACTCATTGAAATTGTTGATAGTAACAATATCACGTATCATATAATTATCTAAACAACTGTCAGCCATTATTATAACACTAGTCAATGAGAACACTTGAGGCCATTATTGTGGGCTAGACAAATTTCCTTTGCTTGCCCGATTTCCGTAAAGAAATAACCATTTTTTTGCAACATACACTAAAGGTCCTTCCTGTCATGCACTGTGCAAGTCTAGTGCATATCATCTTATACTCTTTAATCTGGGAATGGTTACAGATATACGTGTGAAGGAGCCCTCACTGGAATCTTTGTGCAGGTTGGTTTCTATTTGATCAGTTCAGCAGTGTGGGTGCTGCAGTTTCTTAGCATTTACTCTTCTGTTCTGAACTTTAGCATGGCATGTGTGTAGTCAGTTGTATCTAATTGAATACTCTATTTCTTCCTCTTATCTTTGGTGTGCTTATAGAGGAAGAAAAATCTATGAACCGCCTAGATATATGACAATAAACACAGCCATTAAGCAGCTCTTGGAGATTGGGCAAGCACGTGAAGAACCTGGTTAGTTCCTTTACTATTCACATCTCTCTAGCTTTTTAAAGTGTTAGATTATTTGTATGCTATTGATGCTGCTACATTCAATGGCTTAAAGAGATGTGGATTGTGCTTTCTTTGTTGCAAAAAATATCATAATAAATTTTCTCAGAGAAATTATTACTCTATCAAGCAATTTATAAATATTTATTGTCACGCAGTTTATATTGTCCCCAAGAATGTGAGCTATTGCCCTTGGTATTTTTCATTGTCGTAATAAGACCATTTATAGCAAAGTTACCGTTTAGCTTGTCAATTTTTAGATGATGAGAGTAAATGTTCTTCAGTGGCCATTGTTAGGGTTTCTGGTTGGTCATACTGATGCACACTTGGCCTTCTTATTATTAATTTTATGACCTGACTTTGCAGCCTACACAGAAGATACAGAGTGTGTTGGGTTTGCTCGGTTAGGAAGTGAAAATCAAATGATAGTAGCAGGTACTATGAGGCAGCTTCAGAATATTGATTTTGGTGCACCTTTGCATTGCCTTGTCATAACTGGCAAGACATCCTTTGGAAGAAGAAATGCTCGATTTTTACAGATGTAGGACCTAGTTACATGCATACTTGTCACTGGCTGAGGAATTGAATGGTTCCCTTAAAACTATGGTTTTCAATGCGGGGAAGTTTAGCTGCTGATCATTGACCTTTTATATACGAGTAATTTATTCAAGAATTGCAGTTTGACTGAATGATATCCATGTTCTTCAATGATGATGGAAATACTAGCGATCATTTCCCATCTCATTCCTATCTTACGGTTAAAATTTAACAATTTTATTTGTTTGTCTTTTGAAGTTGAATTTTGCTGATTTGTTTTGCTGGCTGGACCCCTGTTACCATAAGATCGAGCGCTGGAGATTGGGAAAAAAACTGTGTCGCCCGTACTCTGTCATGTGCAAAGAATCTAAATGGGCTGGAAGTTGGGCCGGTATTGTAAAATTAGTTTATTCCAGTTCCTATTCAAAAGTATTCCACTTGATTAACCAGTAGGTGTTGGTTCCAGTTCTGGTAGAGGGAGTATTGTCTCTTTCAATATAGGATCTTGAATTCAAATTCATATGAATATAAAAAAACGTATTTGAAAGAGTTATTCATGATTGGTTTAACAATACTCAAATATGACCTAATTATTTAATCATACCAAAAAAGGATTTCTCTCTATTACTATTCACTAACACCAGTGAGAATGGCAATATCGATTTTAAATCTGTAAATTCATTTAATTGTTTGGTTTTGGCACAGAAAAACTAGTGCAGGGCCAGAGAGGCAAACCCTTGTCTGATACAATTATACGATGATCATGCATCGTCCAAGGTCCAAACTGTGCAGGGTATGTTTGCTTTTTGTTATGCGTTTGAGTACGTAACAAAATTGGAATTAGGTGCCACTGTGAACACTAAGAGTTTTGAAGGACAAACAAAGGTCATATGTGCTTGAGTTTAGACATAAATGAGAGACAGAATGAGTTTTATCGAAAAGCATAAAGACACACAGACGGGAATGTTTACTTTCGCATCAAGAAAGAATATCTTATTTCCTAAAGCTTGGTTTCGGCTTTCAAGTTTCAACCATGTGCACCTAGTCAAACTCCTGTTTTATCCTTGAAAATTCTCCAAGTGATTGTTCCATATTCATTTCAGATTGTCGATTACTCTGTTCTGACGATGATGATTCCAAATGTGACTAACTGGAAAAGTAATTTATAGAGATGGAGGCCCCATTGGAAATCATTCAACAAAAGCTTCAGACAAAAATGGTTCTATATTCTCAATAAGCAATCTTTTTGGTGGGATATCACTCAAACATCATCTTATACATTAAACTATTTATATATAGATGTTTAATCACTCTGCTTTTTGACTAAAACCCAAAAAGGAAGTGCATTTAATACCAGACTAATCACCAATATGACTCCCACTTCACACTTAGTGCTTATCCGAAACAACAAACCAAAATAAAATTAACAACCCATGATATACTGCACAACACAGATTAATAGGAGTCAGGTCTAATGCAGGGAGATAGTCCTTCAAAACGTAACAATCAATGTTTGAATCTCTGTTAAGAGATACACTCACATGTAGTACCTAACAGTACTTCAACTATGATTACCTGGTAGAAATATACCCATACTTGGAAAAAAGAAAAAAACACACACACACAGTTCATCCATCTATTAACCTTATCACTCGCCAAACACCTTCATGGATGATCATCATTGTGTCCACAAATAATATTGTGAATATTAGGATGCCACTGACTCATAATTGGGAAATTATAAAATCCCAAACTTAAAAAAAAAGAACATATAGGGGATCGACTAGAAATATCTATAAATACACTGCTCAAAATGTAGTGTGTGGACCAATCTAAGCTTTAACCAGAGTTGGGTTGGGTTGTGCAGACACAGAGACCGTGACGAGGTTACAAGTTAATACAGAGTGGGGTCCCTCACCAACCCAAACAAGTGGAACTAATATGGGCAGTTCATGATCATGTCAACATTCTCAGAATTTTTCCATTCTAATTTTGTTGGTTTTAATAATTATTGCCTCCGTCCTTTTCCATCGAAATCAAACCTCTTTTGATTGAAAGCTGTATTTAACAAACCCATCTTCTTAGTTAGCTAGCTAGTCATGCTAGTTTTTATTAACCCAAATAATTTATCATAACCAAATTAAATTAACCATAATCACCGACGCCATGGCCCACACAACCCCTTGACTTTACAACAATAATGTCTTCCATTTTTCTCAATCGCCCATCTATTTCTTGTCAGATAAATGCACAGTTAAGTCACAATTATATAAAAAATAATAATACTACACCGCCTCATCTGGAATACAGATAAAAGGAAGAAAGAAAGACTACACAGTTAATCATGATTAACTAAGCAACAAGAAACTAAAACCTAATGGGAACTGTAACGAAGCTGGCATCTACAAGATTGTGTTGTATAGGTTCAAGGATTGATTGTGGAGGTTAATGAACGGAGGGCTTAGAGAGAGAGAGAGAGAGAGTCAACGATAGATGTCGGAGATGGCGGTTTGAGAGTGAACCAGGTGTTGCTCCATCTCCCAGCTGAGCTTGGCCGCCTCGTCACGGTGCTTGGGCTGGTACTCCTGCAGGGAGTCAAAACAAGGAACGGCTGATATGAGTTTGACTAAATGACAGTACGGGTGAGGGTCACGTGAGCCACGTGGACGCAATCTAAGAACCCGACAAAAACAAGAGCACACACTACCTCAAGCTTGCACATGAGGTCTTGGGCAGTCTGGGCAGAGACGATGATGTGACGGGCAGCAGGGGTCACGAAGCCTTCGTCCACAGCTTTATCTATGAACGACAGCAATGAGTTGTAGTACCCATCTACGTTTAACAAGCCCACCTGCATCCATTTTTATAATCCTCAATTCATTCACAAATATATATAAATATATATCATCATTATTATTGCCTCTTCTGATGAATAGTGGAGATTCTTAAAGTATGAGTTTGGGCATGTGAGTCCTGAAATGCCGGAATTAATTCTTACGGGTTTATCGTGGATTCCCAGCTGAGCCCAGGTGATCACTTCCAATAGCTCTTCAAGCGTACCGTAACCTCCTGCACACATATATACACAAGTGCTCGGTTCAGTTTATTTCAGATAATTTTGATCTTTACTTGTGTGAAAAGTGAGTTTTGTATGCCGTCCGTGCGAAAAGTTTAGCACACTCCCCAGAATCGTAAATAGAGCAAATACAGTTGTGACTATTATATGGACACAGATACGTTCATGGATGAAGAAGGAGAAAGAACTGAAGATGCAGTTTTTGTGTGTAAACAGGAAAGCGGTGGATTAATGAATATCAAATTGTGAATGAAATGGAAAAGAGAGGGAAGTAAAACCTGGGAGGGCGATAAAAGCGTCGGCCTGTCGAGCCATTTCGGCCTTACGCTGGTGCATCCCTGATACGGCTCGCACTTCACCTACTGTCTCTCCGGTGATCTGAATCATACCATTTTACAATTGTTACTCTACAAGGGAACTATTTTTCTCTCTTCGTTGGAATTGAATAACGATGGAGGTGGTTATAGTTACCTCTCTTGGCATAAGAGTCTTGGGGATCACTCTGCAACAATACGAATAATCAAACAGGGATGAGATGGAACAGAGTGATGCAAAAACAGAGAAGGGGGGAGGGATGAGAAGTGAGAGATAAGGGGTTTTACCCTAACACGTGGCGACCACCGTCAAAGACGGCTTGGGAGACGAGACCCATCAAGCCGATGCTTCCTCCACCGTAAACCAAATCAATCTTCCTCTCCACCTGCATTCCATTAACCACAGAGTTGAGGGAAATCTTCCAGTGGTGAAACAGGGTGCTCTGTTTCTGGTATTCGAAATTGTTTGTGACGACTCAGACTCTTTCAGTTGAAATGATTAAGGAAAGAAATTTTTTTTTGGGGGGGAGGGGAGGTGGAGTGCGTATTACGAGTTGTTTAGCGAGTTGAATAGCAGCGAACTGGTAGCTTGGGTTCTTGCCGGGGCTGCTTCCACAGAAGACGCATATCCGTCGGAACCTTGACTTGACGGCCTGCTCTTCCTTATTAGCCATGAACAGAAAAGATCTTGTAACTTGGATTATGCACGCAACTGGTTTGGTTCTGTGCCAAGGATTATGGAGGAATACAGATAGAGGCAGAGAGAGAGCGGGGGAGAGGGAGATGGAGATGGGTTGGGCGATTCAAAAAGGGAGGGACAGGGAATGAGAACTGGTGGGATTCATTGGCATGGGAGCTTCTTTTATAGAAGAAACATTAATTATATCATTCTCCGGCATCTCCATTTTAATTCTCCTCCATCCTCGTATATTCGTTTTTTAAAACATCACTCTCATGGACTCAATTTTTATTAACCTATGTTTTTCAGTCAGTGGAGTCCCAACTTGGGGCAACCCTCAAACGTAACTTAGGACTTTTATGTTAACTTATTTTAAATATTTTTATAAAATTTTAAATAAATATGTAAGAAAAGTTTTATTTCGACTTATGTAAATTCTCAATCAAGCTATTGGGTTCCATATTTAATGTCATGTGATTAAGCAAATATAATCCATTCTTTGAGCTCAACAAAAATTTAGATAAAAATGATAAATTAGATTCATCCCATTAATGTAATCATTCAATTTTATGTGATATAATGTGTTAATTTTTTACAATACGATGAATTAAAGTTTGAATCTACTTTAAGAGATACCTATTTATTTATTGATATTATCCCATACTTAACTACCTAAATAGAAGGATAATCATATTTAATAAAAATGTTTCATCCATTACCATATTTAAATTCAACCTCATGGATTGCCCCGAGACCTACCAACCCGGGTAACATTTTATTCAAATATATGCTCATATTTTTTTGTTTTTGGTTTTTGGCCAGGCTGACACATGCCTGTAATATATATCACCCTCTTGTCACTCGAGATACCATGACAATTTTATTTAAAAAAAAAAAAAAGACCATAACAGAGATACCTATATTTGCTCTCAGTTTTTAATTTGGTAACTATACATGTTTTTTAATTAAATCTCTTAATGTTTACAATTAATTTTAATAACTTTAATCTGTTAGTACTATTAACCCCTGTACAAGAGTTAATAGTGTCAACAAAATAAAATTAGTGATTCAATTAAGATGAATAAACATATAGGTACCGAATTAAAAATTTGATGAAAGTATAGGTAACTCTAATACGATTTTCTCTTTTATTTTGTTGTTAATCCCAATTAGACAATTATATTTATTTGAAATCCATGTTTGGTCTAATCAATTTGTATTGGCTGGCGGCACCGAGTCATGGCCATATAATCACATCACATGTATAGTAAATTCCACATTTCGTCTTCTATTTTTTTTTATATACATAATTGTCTAATTATTTGGAAACTTGATTGGGATCTTTATTGTTAAATCAGCTTCACATACCACACTGACTTGACGGGCTTTTTTTAAAAAATATTTATATACCCCTTCCTGCACTGTGCGATGAGTATAGGGGATCGTGTGCGAATTCAAATTTGTTTACCGTGAGTGAATGCACCAGTGTAAAAATTCGTGATGAGACAAATATGTAAGAGGAATTTTATCTTAATTTATGTGTAGCGTGAAAAAAAAGGAGAAAATATGCTTGTTTGACAGAACATTTGAAAAAGACAAGCCCATGTTTAACAGTGTCTTTTTCAAAACGAAATAATCTCCTCCACATATTTACCTCTACTTGATTAAAAGTATTTCTTTACCGCGTTCACAAACGAGCACAATAACCCTGTTTGGCTGAGTTTATGTGTACCCTAAATACACATTCAACAGTGTTTTTCTGCGAAATGAGATGATCTCCTTCATATATTTACCTCAACTTACATAAAAGTACTTCTCTACCTCATTTTCAAACGGTTGCAATGAATGTTCCCAAACACCCTCAGTAACATTGAAATAAAACTCATTACACTTGTGGGACCCGCACCGAGTGACATGGCATATCAACCCTTGCAAAAAATCCCACTTCAGTTTTGAAGTATTTTATTTCCTGAGAAAAAAAAACCTGGAATTAGTATTCTGTAAGTATTTAATTTAGATTTTTGTGGTTCCCTTTTTTTTTTCTAAGTTAATTTTGTGGTTGCCACCTGTATGATGAAAAGGTTGAATCACTGTTCCTGGATCTTTGGATGCGTCGAGGACTTGTATTTCCAACAATAACACGCTTTCAGCCAATAATATATTATTATATGTGTGTGTACACGTCCAACAGGCTTTCAGTCATTAATGATATACATCGAATATGTTTTTTTATTCCGAAAAATTTGGAAACTTATTAATTATTTATTAGATTGCATACACCTCCTAAATTTTGGCTCGTGGACAAATTAACTCCCTTGATCTTGAAAATTTAATAAGAAATCTCCCTAAACTTTTAAATTAATGTTCATGATGATATCTTGATCATTAATAGTTGGCAAAAAAAAATATCATTAATAAATACTTATTTTAGCGACTCAATTACATGGAAGATCTGCAACATCCATTTTTGTTACTGCCTTGTGCCAATTTGGTATTGGTAACTCCAACACACGCACATATATATATATATATGATATATGTGTGTGTTTGGGAATCCGTTTATAGATTTTGAAAAGAATTTAACGAATCCAATAAGAATTTACGGATTGCAATATATTTTTTATGAATTTCGAGATAATTTTTACAGATTTCAAGATACCTTTTATCTTGACTTGCATGTACCGTTAGGTGAAAGATTTCCCAAATACATATTTTATGTAAGTCTATTTGTCTGTCTGTACAATTCATTAGTTTTTAAAAAAACAGCGAAATCTTTCTGTGGTCATTTGCTGTCACTCACACTGAGAGGATATTTTTTTTTTCAGGTTAAATTGCTTTGTCAGATTTTTTAATTAGGTAAAACTATACAGATATGATATAAAAAACTATAAAGACTTTAATTAACATATTCGTGAAGGTTAAAAACGGAATGAAAATTTTAGTAAGTTAACCTTAAAAAATGAATTGTATACGTACACAATGTATATATATAGTTTAAGATTTATGAGATATGTTTAATGCAGCGACCACGTGAGAAGCTGGCATGATTCACATTGTAGATTTAAGTGTGTGTGTATATATATATGATCTCTATTAATAAAATGTTACAAATTAAATCAATATATATATATATAAAATAACATTTCCTTTCCATTGAGTAAGATATGATCACCATCAAATTATTAATTATGCTGTCCAGTACAAAATCATGCATACATGTGTTGAATATTTATATGTAGCTAGGTATCAAACAAAATCGACGCGGCTTTTAATATTCTTGAGCATTATAATTAACCTACAAATTGTCGTTCACTGAATGATACAAATTAATTGAATTTACGAATATGGGACAAAAAGAAGAAGACGAAGAAGAACCAGGACTCTTGGTGGGTAATTAGAACTAAGATCATACCCATAGAGATACATAGAACTTTGATCATTGTCTTTATTCAACACACAAGTTTGTTTAATTTCACATTTATCTTCTAACCTATCTATAAACATTCATAC
>JANTPZ010003510.1:0-16949 GCA_025593235.1 Vachellia pachyceras
AAAAAAATTGTGTATGATTTTATTAATAGTCAATGTGATATTGTACAGGTTGTTGATCAACTGAACTCTTTCTTTAGTGCTGGCCATACTGATGCTATAAAAGCATTCAAGGATTCAATTTCTAGTAGTCCCCAACTCGTGATTTTCAATGATTGTACCCATTATTCATCTATTCCAGCTCTCAATATCTTTTGGCAGGATCAGTTTATAGACTATCTCTCAATGGTTCAGTTACAAATCAAAGTTCTTGCATTGTCCAGTCTGTAAAAGTGTGCGCATCTGAAGAAGGAAGGCTTCAAGAGGTATACTAGATAGATGTGTTAATCTACCCCTAACCTAAATTATACAAGCAAGGCAAGCTCCTAACAGCAAGAGCTACAATATCCACAGAAACCTAGCTTGCTTTCAGCTCTAGATAGAATCAAGATAAAGATGCACAAAGAAAATTTCCTTGAAAATTTAAAAAATGCAAGCAAGATCGAGAGGCTTCCTACAAATATAGTTTGGGGGGAAATATCCTAATTGCTTTCAGCTCTTAACTAATTGCGTTGTACAAAGTTAATAGAGTCAACACAAGAGAGCCCACTAAACACAGAAAAGCTATCCATGCCAGGATCTTGTCAAGCCACCAAACACAGAAAAGCTATCCTCAATAACAGATAACATGAGCATCAATGAAGCTCATAATTGGGAAATGACTTTAAAAAGATTAAAAATCAGATTTAAATGATTGGGAAATGACCGCTTATATATATATGCTTCAATTAAAGCTTAAAAACAAAACTACTTATATGTTAGAATATGAATTATTTCGTACTTATCTTCTTAACACAAGAGTTTGCTTAAGTTAGGAGATTCAGTTAGCTCAGACATTTGTAGAGATCATGAAGAACAAAATACAGAACAAGTAATGCACAAGGAGAAGAAAAGAAAATGGTGACATACATCATCAAAACACCAAGGAAAAAACGATGTTGAACCATACTAACCTTCTTGATGCTTTAGGATTCTGCAGAGGAACAAAGCAATTAAACCAGAGAGAGCTAAATCTGAATACCACAACTCAGGGCACACAACAATAGCTACTAAACAAAAAAGTCCAGGTTAAACAAATCAGGGCACACAACATTCAGCTGCTAAACAAATCAGGACACACAACAGCAGCTGCTAAACAAATATTAAACATGTGGCAAATAGAAAAGCAATGTATATCTACCTCTTATTAAACATGTAGTAAGGGGAAACATTTAACTCAGTAAATATCAGCTAGCCCAACATATATCACTGTGACTTTGAACTAATTAACTACTAAGAAGCAACTGAATTTGAGATTTGATACGAATGCCCCTTTAATATACAGCTTCAAATACATATAAATTAGAATCCCAAACCACGCTACTAAATCTCCAACATCACAAACACATTCATTCTATATGCATACTATCCCTCCAGAAATAACCTTCAATATGATTCCTTTCCATCATTAAAGAACACTATTCACAAAAAATCATAAAACAAAAGAGAGATATCAGATATAAGCATGCCATTATCAAAATAACAGCTTGTTTCAAATAAAACAGACACTTTACTGTGACTAATGAAATTCAAATAGCAAGTTCATGGAGACAAGGTAACCATCAACCTGCTTATCCCTTAGGTCAGGAAGGAAAACCATATCTATCTGCAATTTTTCAATCCAACCCCTTTTCCAATCTTCAGTCTTGTACCTTGTAACACATTGAGACATCCTCATTACAAGTTAGAAATGAAAATATTCCAAGCAGAAAAAGCTATCAACGGACAATCTGCTGAACCCTCTGAATAACATCAATGGTCGCACACTGTAATTCCCTATTGGCGAAGTAAACACAAATGAGCACAGCCCAACACCTCAAATTTCACCCATTCAACCATTTGAAAGCTTAAAAAACAAAGGAATAACAGTACGATATTGAGAGCAGAAAGCATGAAGAAGTGAAAATGGACCTTGATGGCAGCAGCAACGGCGTCACCAACGAGTCCATTAGAAGACTGCCAAATTCCCAAGCCAACAGAAGGGTTTGAGCTCTAGTGTTCAAATAGCAAGTATGAATATATATCGAAGCTCTGCAACTTTCCTCCTACCAGAATCTGATCGCAAAGTTGAGGTTCCTAAGCTGGGCGAGGAAGCTGGGAGCCAGATCGGAAAGGTTGGTCCAACTGATGCGGAGGGAAGTGTGGCGGGTGAGATTGGCGATTGCAGGCTGGAAGGGCTTGGTGAGATTAGGGAGCTCGTGGAATTCGAGACACTGGAGGTAAGGGAGATTGGTGATAGAAGGTAGGATTTGAGCGGAAAAATTACAGCGGGAGGTGGAATCAAGAATGGTGAGCGAGACGATGCGGTGGGTCTTGGGATCGCAGGTGACGGTGTACCTATCACAGCAATCAGTGTCGGGGTTCCAGGATGCCAGCAGGTAGGGATTGTTGAGATCTTGCTTGAGCTGGAGGAGAGATTTCTTGTCGGCCGAGATGCAGGACGAATGGTTCAAGCGAATGGAGAACACGGTGCGGCAGGAGGATTTGGGAGGTTCAAGGGCAAGCATAAAGGATAACCTAGAATGCATCACTCGTGGGCTTGTTTAGGCGGCATTGGAGGGAAATAATTTTTTCAGTAAAAATTTTGGGGGTAAATGAAAATTAGAGAGGAATTTAATATTCCTCGCTAAATTCCTCACTAATTGAAAATTTTAGAGAGGAATATTCAAGTCGTCGCTAATTTTCCTCGCTACTTTGAAAAATTAGAGAGGAATTTAATATTCCTCGATAAATTCCTTGCTAATTGCGAATTTTAGAGAGGAATATCCAAGTCGTCGCTAATTTTCCTCGCTAATTTAGACATTAGAGAGGAATTTAATATTCCTCGCTAAATTCCTCGCTAATTGGGTAATTTAGAGAGGAATATCAAATTCGTCGCTAATTTTTCTTGCTAATTTGTTATTTTCTAGTAGTGAATGGTTACACCTTGGGAATGTTAACTTCATCCCACTTGTTATTGCAATGAATATGAAAAATATGACTATTTTGATTCAATATCAATTCTAACAAGACCGTCCAGCCTTCAAATATTATATATTACCTCCGGTTCTAAATATAAGAGCCCACTAACTTTTTAAAGAGATCGATTAAGAAAGATAAATAAATTATTTAATTATAACATATATTTTAAAATATTTATATATATCATTGGGTTTGTTTGGGAATGCAGTAGAGAAGTACTTTTACGCAAGCCGAGGTAAATGTGTGCAGGAGGTTATCTCGTTTTGTGGAAAAACACTGTTAAATGTGCTTACAGGGAGTAAATAAGCTTTTCCAAACAAGCACATTATATTATATATTATTTTATAAGTTGAATAAATTATTTTAGAGAAAAATGATAAACATATAGATTAATTAGCTTCATTAATCTCCCAAACGAAAAGTTAATTGACTTTTATATTAAGGTTACAAGGTTCAGTTAGGAGAGCATAAGAAAATATTTTGCTATATAATTGAATGATGACACCAAGCCTTTTATCTCAAGCCAAAGAAGCAAAATGCTTCAAGGTATCCATCAACCTTTTATCTCAAGCCAAATAAGCAAAAAGCTTCAAGGTATCCATCAAAGTTATGTATGTTCAATACCAATTGCATGAAAAATATCATTGCTTTAATCTGCAGTTAACCATGGTGATTCAAGAGACTCTGAGACTTTACCCATCAGCAACATTCGTTATAAGAACAGCCTTACAAGACATTAAATTGAAAGGCATTTTAATTCCAAAAAGAGTGAACATTCAGATTCCTATCTCACTGCTAAAGCAAGACCCTGGACTGTGGGGACCTGATGCCCACATGTTCAACCGTCAAAGATTTGCAAATGGTATCAGTGAAGCTTGCAAGCCTCCCCAGGCTTACTTGTCGTTCAAGATCGGAGCTCGCATCTGTGCCGGCCAGCATTTGACGATGACCGAAGTGAAGGTAATCTTGTCTCTCATTTTGCTTAGGTTTCAGTTCTCTCTCTCACCGTGTTATCATCATTACCAATCTTTTAGACTTGTCATAAAACTTGGGGAAGGAGTTATTCTCAGAGTAAGCAGAATTTGAGCATTAAGTTGTGTGTGGTGTGTATGCGTTGTGTTCTTGAGAATTATTATGGATGTTTTAGTTCATAAGTGAACAACATTATCTTTTGTTTCTCAAGTGACGTGATGTGGAATAATAGATTTTCACATGTTTAGGATATTTATCATTATTAACAAAATTTTAAATTTAATGTTAATTGATTGTTATATTTTATTGAGTAATGTACAATTTTTACCTGGAAGTATTCACATTGGACCATTGAATATCCAGAAGTTTTTTTAGGATTACATTTGCCTTAAAAGTTTATAAAACGTAGCATTTGTGACTGGAGCAACGGATTCTTAACGTTTACATAGGTTTCATCTCAGAGTCTATTATGATACGTTAAAGATGATGTATTTATTCGAATGAACATATGTATTATTCGAATGAGAGACAAAAAGACTGAATGAAATAAGACTTTGTAGACTGCACCTAAAGTGTGTGGTCTAAAAAGGATGATATTTGGACCACACGTAAATGCTTTTAGATTGCACAGATATCCGTGTGATCTAAAAGTAGAATATTTTAAAAATAAATATTATATAAATTTTATATATTTATATCATTAAATAAATTTTAATAAATCTTATAAAACATTTTTATAAGATGCCCTACATATTTTTTATTATTAAATACATTTTAATAAATCTTATAATATATTAAAAATTAGATTTAATAAATTACAAAATTTTAATAGATTTAATAATTACGATATTTTAATAAATTACGAGATTGGATTTAATAAAATTTAATAATTATGAAATTGCAATCGTATCCTTTAAATGTAATTTGAAAGGGGCGGTCTTGTCTTCATCTCCAGAGGTCATTAGGATACGTTGATGCCTTTATTCAAATGAACATAGGCCTCATTCGAATGAGCAAGTGCAAATGTATATCTTCATCTCCATAGCATATTTGAATACGCTAAAGAAGAGGCCTTCATATACTGCAAATTTGTATCTTCATCTCCATACGCATGCCTTCATTTGAATGAATATAAGCCTCATTCGAATGAACAAGCGCAAATTTGTATTTTCATCTCCAAAGCCCATTCGGAAATGCTAAAGATGAGGGTTAAGCATGCAAATTTGTATCGTTATCTCCGGACGTAGGCCTTCATTCGAATGAACATAGGCCTCATTCGAATGAGCAAGTGTAATTTTGTATCTTCATCTTCGGACGCAGGCCTTCATTCGAATGAACATAGGCCTCATTCGAATGAGAAAGTTCAAATTTTTGTCTTCATCTACAGAGCTCATTCGGATACACTAAAGATGAGGATTCATAGACGTGCAAATTTGTATCTTCATCTCTGGATGCAAACATTTATTCGAACGAACATAGGCCTCATTCGAATGAGCTAGTGCAAATTTGTGTCTTCATCTCCATAGCCTATTTGGATACACTGAAGATGAGTCATAGAAAGCATCCGTTAAAGATCCGTCACTCTAAGTCAAAAATGTTATGTTTTATAAACTTTCAAGATGAATATGAAACTTCTAGATATTCAGTGGTCCAGCATGAATACTTCCGATGTAAAAATGGTACTTTACCCTATTTTATTATTAATTTCCATTTCCATTTAATTCCATATTTCCAGAATTTCTGTCATTAATTTATAGGGTTAGATTAAGGTCTTGTTTGGAAGCTATTCATAGAACCTAGGTTTGGTTTCAAAACCTAGGTTTTGACTCAAAACCTAGGTTTTGTCCAGGCACAAAAAATTTTCAGAAAAGCTATTTTGGTTACAAAACCTCGGTTTGAAACCTAGGTTTTCTCTTTCCCACTTTTTCCTACTTTTTCCTCTTTCCTACTTTTTCCTTCATTCTCTTTCCTCTTTTCTACATTTTTTCTTCACTACAAAAAAAAAGGTTGCATTAGTAACAGTTATTTATTGTATTTATAGCGGTTATAACCGCTACAATGACATGTTGTAGCTGTTAGACGAACCGCTACAGAACCCACCATGGCAAATGATTTAACAGCGGTTCAAAAGAACCGCGGCGCATATAGATTAAACCGATACTAAATTTGCAGCGATTGTACAATAACCGCTACACATTCTCGACATAACGAAACGAGGTACGAACATTTTGTAACATTCTCGACATAACGAAACGTTTGCAGTGGTTATAAAACCGCTACTAATTAAAATAGTAATTCCCGCCCAAAAATCATGAAATTTTTCCTCTAAAAATTTTCAGCGGTTACACAACCGCTACAAAATAAAATAGTAATTCCCACTCTTTTTTCAAAAGTGAAAAAAATTCCCTCTAAATTTTGTTTGCAGCGGTTTTATCAACCGCTACTAATTTGAAATATTTGTTCACGCTTTTTTTTGTAGTAGTTGTAAATCGCTACTAAAGGTAATTTAATAGAAAAAATTAAAAAAAGGAGACAGGTTTAAAAAATTATGAACAGTTGTAGCGATTCTAGAACCACTGCTAACTATTATGAAATTTTAAAAAAATAGCTGGCTAATTAAAAAAAGATTTGTAGGCAATAAATAAATTAAGCTAAAGAAATTGAAATAAAGAAAAATAAAAATAAAAAATTTTTAAATATCGTTTATATTATATTGAGTAAAAAACTTGTATCAACAATTATAAAAAAAAGAAAAGACAAATAAAAAGGAATAACGAAATTAAACATTTAGAAAAAAATAAAACAATAAATTAAAAGGAATAATGCAAAAGCCGGAATTAAACTAAAAAAACCGAACAAGCAAAACATCATAGAAGAAGAAAACAAAATATTTGAAATTAATTAAATAAATTAACAATTACACTACAAGAAAATAAAACCAGGAGACGACAAATAGAGATGGCATTCCAACATTACAGAGCCAGCGTTGAAAAACGTATTGGGAGGGGGAAGGGTATTTATAGGCTCTTTGCGTGTATTAGTAGCGGTTTAGTCACGTAATTTTGCAGCGGTTTAGGTCATGCAATTTTGCAGTGGTTAACATTGGTAGCAGTTGTATTTGCAGCATTTTAGGTGACGAATTTTTGCAGCGGTTTATGTAAATTTGCAGCGGTTCACAAGCCGTTGCAAATACGTTCAACATTTTAAAAAAAAAATAATTACAACACTTTAAATGATTTAAAATTTACATTCACTTTCTCCCATATAGTGTTCTTCAAGCTTTGCGGGATCCTCTTCCAGGTCTCAACGCTGATGTCAAACTGTAGGAAGTTCCCATCCTGCTCAGTCAGGTGACGGTTGAATAGCTGACTGCCCTTCCCCCATTGCTGCCGGGTGATGTCGTCCCACTGCACAACAACTCTCTACCCACTAGAGAGTTGGTGTACATCTCTCAGTGTGAGCTTCTTCGTAATCGTCACCCCTGTCGGATCTGAAAATTGAATTCATACAATTATTTTAACTGAATAATTATTTATTAACAAACAAATAAAATAAATCATTTTAATTAAATAATGTATTAAATATTTATTTACCAGCAGAAGGGTGCTTGAATCCTTGCTCCCTCTTAATGTCCTGGTCCTCAAACATCTCAACCTCTTGGACTGAGATGTTGATATCGCCAACGTTGAAGTCGTCAACGCTCAACATCACGTCCCACTCCTCTTGAATATCTCCACCCTCTGGAATAATAGGCTCTTTCCCATGCCTCTGACTACGATCCTGATCAACCATCTGAAAAAAAATTAATTAAAAAAGTAATTAAAATCAAATATTAAAATAAATAAATAATGTTAAAAAATTAAAACTAACCTTTACAAAAAAGTTGAATATCTAAAGAAAAATTTTAGAAAAGTCAGAAATTATCACTATGATGTGATGTTTTGAAAAAAATGAAAGTGAAGAAGTGAAGGGAAGGGGGTTTATATAGGCATGGATTTAGTAGCGGTTTTAGACATACTGCTTCAAATTAATAGCGGATCTGATCAAAACTGCTACCATAACCACTGCAAACTTAGCGTGTCTTTTGGGAAATTGTGTTATTTAGTAACGGTTTGCCGAACCGTTGCTAATTAGAGACTCTTCATATTTGCAGCATTTATTTTTGCAAAACACCGCTACAAATGGCGATGCAAATCAGTAGCGGCTTTGATAACCGTTGCTACTGGCGACCTTTCATTTATGCAACAGTTGGCCTTTATTAAAACCGCTGCAAATTCACAACATAACCGCTACAAAATTTTTCTTCTCTTTTGTAGCGGTTTTTAACGCTACAAAATTTAGTCCTAAATTCTCGTTGCAAAAAAACTGCTACAAAATTCAATCATAAATTGTCATTGCAAATTAGTAACGCTTTAACCATAAACCGCTACAAAGTTCATCATTTAGTAACGATTTTGTTAACCGCTACTAATAAACCGCTTCTAAATACCCTTTTTTAGTAGTGCTTCTTTCTCTTTCCTCTTTCCTACTTTTTCTTTCTTTCTCTTTTTTACTTTTCTTTCTTCTCTTTCTTCTTTTTATTTTTCATTCTTTCTCT
Organism: Vachellia pachyceras; assembly: GCA_025593235.1. Classification (NCBI taxonomy): domain Eukaryota; kingdom Viridiplantae; phylum Streptophyta; class Magnoliopsida; order Fabales; family Fabaceae; genus Vachellia; species Vachellia pachyceras. The sequence continues at coordinate 8,606 of JANTPZ010003510.1, forward strand.
TTCCTTTTTCCTACCTACTTTTTGCCTCGGAATCTGTAAAAGCTAATAACACTACTAGAAAAATGCAATTTAGCGACGGAAAATCCGTCGCTAAATGGCTATTTTTCGTCGCTAAAATGAGGGTCGCTAATATTTTTTGTCGCTAAATGGAAATTTTCTGAAGAAAATAGCCATTTAGCGATGGAATTGTCCGTCGCTTAATGACATTTTTCTAGTAATGTAACTTCTCAAACATAAATCACTTTTCAAAACATAGGTTTTGCCTCAGGATTTGTAAAAGCTATTTTCCAAAATTTATTCTCTAAAACCTAGGTTTTGCATCAGAATATGTAAAAGTTGTTTTCAAAATAGCTTCCAAACAAGCCCTAAGGCCTATAATAACAACTCAGCTCAATTGCTTTTTATACCTTATGATTTGAATAATATTGGGGTTTTCTCCTCCTCTAAGTTCTCTTCTTCCTCTATTCTTCTTGGTTCTCCCTCCATTATTCTCTCTCTATCTCCTCTCCATTTCCCGTTCACCGTCCTCCATCATTGAGTCAATTGAATTACTCGTTATCTCATCATATATTGACCCATAAAATCGCATGAAGGAGGAAGATATTTCCTTTATTATTTCCATCTCTAACTCTATTATTTCATGTTAAAATGTGACGGAAAATTTTATATTGTCCATTAAAAGTCTCATGAAACAGGCTCTATTAATAATTCAATCAAACTGTTGAAATTGCCAGATTTTGGTAGTTTTTAAAACCGAAATAGAGTTTTGGTTCAAGAATATCAATGATTTTGCATCGACCAATGTTACTTCCTTAAATGATGTATTACATATTTTGATAATGGCTGTTTTAAAATGTTTATAATACATTTTTTAAAAAAGTTTGTACATAGAAATTAAATTTAGACGCTCAATTAGCATTCCTCTTCCCTTACAAGATATTTAAACATTTGATTTGTAAATAAAAAAGCTAAAAGTAATAGTTGTATTATTACATAATAAATTAAAAAAAACACTTGGCAAAATAATACTTGTAACCATACAACAACGGAAAATGACAAAAAAAATAATATTTGAATTTCAAAATTTCCAAAAGGTCATATGATTTTGTTAAAGGACATATTGGGGAGAGTGTATCAATTTAAAATATTGAAATGTTGGCATTTTACAAAATTTAAATTCCCTTATTTTTTTAAAAAAGAAAGGAAATGCACTCTTATCAGAGCACCACCACCGGCTGGCCACCAGAGCTTTGGCACTTATTGCTTTTTTAGAGCAATTTTTTTTACTAAATTTTGGGCTAAGGTGGAGAAGGTGGAATTTGATCTCAATCCACCTTGATGCCCAAATATAGCACAAGTAAGAATACATTGTTCTATGTACAAGCTAAACTTATAGGGCAGATGACAAAAGTTGTAAATATATTTACCATTTTAATAACTTCATTTACTAATACTTTTAGCAAGTTCCATATTTGAGAAAATTCAACTAATCGAATAAGAATGTGGGAAATTCAACTAAAAAAATGCATATGTGAAAGTTGTTAAAAGTAATGGTGGATGAAGTTATTGAAATAGTAAATAACTTTACAAATGTTATTATTTGCATTACATATGTAGTTATTCCTTATAAAAATTAGTGATTAAACATTGCATTATTCCTTATAAAAATGGACAATTGTAGTCTATTTCCGATACCTTTATCCAATTAGTTGAATTTCCTCAAATGTAGAAGAAATTGTTAAAAGTAGTAGCAGATGAAATTGTTGAAATGGTAAATAGTTTTTATATATGTTGTCATTTTCATTACAAGTGTAGTTAGTGATAAAACATAGCACTACTACTAATAAAACTGACAAGTGTATTTAATTTCTACACCTTTTACCCAACTAGTTAAATTCTCCAAACATGGAACTTGTTCAATGTAGTAGTAAATGTTACCATTGAAAATATTAATGCCATTCCAAATGTCATTTTACATAATTTTACTTAGTAGATAAAACATTGTATTCTTACTAGTGTTATTATTATCATGCATTATAATATTAAAGAGGTTTGATGGCTCAATGGTGATTAAACCTTTTGAGTATCAAAGTAGGGTAAGATCAAATCTCACATTCACCATCTTGGGCCAAAATCAAAATGTAATACCTTCCTTAGTTTACTTCATTTGAAGCCTAGAGACTAATTACGAACCACTTTACAGCATTCAATGCTTAAAATTAACCAACCAAGTGAAATTATAAAACTTTTGCAAAAGCACTATTCATTGTTATTGTTCACTTGGAAATTTCATATTTTCGGTCAAATTTGAAAAATCATAACTAAATCTAGAAAAATGGAAACAAAGTAGTTCAAGTCTCTAATTAGAGCTATTTAAGGTCTCTAAAGAGAAAAAAATATTTAGTAATCCAATTTATTGACCAATTATTCCATAAATGTTCATGAACTATTACTATTCATTTGGTCATTTTTCAATTTTTCGGGTTTTTCTTCTAAAATTGGATAATTATAACTTTCTATCTACACATCCAAATTTAGCAAAATTTAACTCTTTTTAAAGCTTAGGATGTGAAGTATTTTTTTTTTGAAAATCTCATACAATTTAGACTTCATTTTCTATTTGTCCCTGTTACCTCAACTTGGAACTTTAATAAGGGCTTTAGACCCTTTTATGCTACTTTTCATTGCTTCAACTTCACTTGTTCATGCCTATGCCAAATTCACTCAATATTTTAGCATGCTTGGCTTATTATACAGCACATACATCACATTTCAAAGTATAGGAGTTTAAACTACATTAGTTCACAATTGTACATAACAACTTGTGCAAAGCTTCTTACTTGGCTTGATATGCACTTCACACTTACCTTTTCTCTTCTTTACTTCTTACTCCTAACCTTGGCCCTAGAAAGTGTTTTCAAGGGAGAATGAGATTCATGGAATCTCAATAGCAATTATTTCTTACTAATACATCAATATGTATAACTATTATTGTGCATCCTAAACTAAACTTACACTTTTACATTCTCAAATTGTCATGGCATGTTATTATCATCAAGTATCAAATAAAGACTTGCATATTTATACATCAATAAAAAATAATTAGCAATGCACAATCGTAATCAATAACAATATAAATGTAAAAATTAGAGAAATTGCTACCTCATTTGCTTAAACTCCCTTTAACTTTAAGAGCGTCCTTTTGCACTTGTAAAGCTTTCCTCTTGAGAAATACAATCCTACACATTACATGATGAAATTGGCATTAATCTTATCAACAACCAAAACATGCTACAACTTGCTTAAATTTCTCTTGACACTTAAGGGCCTAAAACCCTTAACTTTGCCAAAATTGTTTATAATGCTTTCAAAATCTTTTCCTCATTTATACCTGACACAATTTTTCATTCTAAGCTCATTGGAAGCATAAAAAACATCAAAATCGCACACTTTCCCACTGTTCCGCATCTGGCCAAAATGCTCATTAAGATGGGAAAATGTGATTTTCAACTTCTTATTTCTTATACATGCATAAACACAATCATAAACCATTTTTCCATGATTATTTGGCATCAAAACATCCCTTTTCTTGCAGTCCAATTTTGTCCAGTAACCCTTAATCTCACACCAAAAATTACAAACAAGCTCAAATCAAACATAAACATGTAGTAAATCAAGCATAGAGTTGATTGGAATCACTTACCACTTTTAATTTTTGCTCTTCTTGATATTCTCACTCTAACCCCTTTCAAGACCCTCTCTTGAACTCTTCAATTACATCATCATAGAGAAAATAAACTGATTAAAAGGAAGAACAAGGCTCATAGATCAATTTTATGGAAGAAAACAAGCTTGGATCACCAACTTACCTTAAGATTTACATGATTTTTGCTCTCCCTTGCACTCTCTCTGCCTCCACGGTTCTCTCTCTATTTTTACAGATTGGAGCATGAAAATGGGTTGTTCTTGGTGTCTTGGGAGGCTTAAAAGAAGAAGAGCACATGTCTAAATAATTATGGAGTCCAATTGCACCGACAGAGTAACTTTACACTGATATAGAGTAACTTTACATTGATATAATCTACCACGTTGTGTTAATGTCTCTTCTTACTTTTCCTCTTTACCTAAGAAGAGCAGAAGTGGCATGATATGGATTACTCTTCTTACCTTACAAAACTTTTGGTTTCTATAAAGTAACTTTATAACACCAAAAATGCTTTTCAGTGATTTCCTAACCACTTGACTAGTTAAGTGCCACTAAAAATGACAAAATTCAACTAATCATTCCATGATTTTTTTTCTCACCTCAAATAGCCTTTAAATATGCTCTAAATTAATTTTCTCTCGAAAACCCTAATTCAGTGATTTTCAGCCTATCGTACTGTCATTCGGCAAACTGTTGCTAACTTAAGGCTAAAATCAATTTTGCAAAATAGAACATTTTCTAAGCTATTTTAACTATTTTAAAAATACATTTTGAGTTATCTAGATATTTGAAATAATTATATTTGGCTAAAATTGCAAAAAGCAGTCAAATATTAAATGATCTTAAAAATTCTCACAAGGGTTATTTTGGTCATTCTAACTTTAATTGGACATCAATCCTTACTCAATGAATTTTTGTACATCTTTTGGGACTCTAAAATTTTCTGATATTTTGGTCAAATTTTGACCAAAATGCCCTTGAACTTCTTAAATGGTAGTTTGGTCCCTTAAATCTTAAAAATACCTCCTTAATCCCATTTTTGGATAACACTTGGGCCCCTTGACTTTTCCACTTAACCCTTTTGTTCTTTACTTTTTCAAAATGACCATTTTGCCCTTGCTTTTCCCATGTTAGGCAAATGTTATTTTTCACTATTCTTTTCCTTTCATTTCCTTTCCTGCCCTTTCCTTTTGTTCTCTGAAACCTTAATTTAACTTTATCCACTTGTTTAGCATTTGTATCCTATTACTAAAAACCTGAACATTACATAAAAAACAAAATTGTTGCTCAAAGAAAAGGCCATCGGTGTCAAAGCTCACAGACCATGGTCCTACCAGCTAGCAACGGTGGTCCCGTGAGGGTGTATTTCCTTTTTTTTCCATTAAAAAAGAAGCGCAATTTTATAATATGACCAACATTTAAATATTCTAAATTGATACATTCTCCCCAATATGTCCTCTCATTGCAAAACCTGGGGTATGAGTTTGGACGGAATGACCGTTGGTGCAGATATTGGTGGTAGTGGCAAATATTCAAATTAAAACTTTGAAAGCCGAATTTGCGAAATGTCATTCGCATGCACCATGGGTTAGGATATTGATTGAGATTCTCAAATATCACATAATAGAACGTGATACAATGAGATAATTTAGGATTTACAGATTAGGCTATAGAGTTTAGGGTTCACATGTTTTCTTTGTCATTTTCCCACACAATAAATATGATAAAATGTTTATTCCATTGTGAAGGCCAAATGGCCCTTTTAAAAACTAGAATGCTCTAAAAGGCTATGAGAGGGATCACCCTTTTTAATGTGATGTGATAGATGGCGTTAGAGTTTTTTTTTTAAATCATAGGGATTGACAAGTTGTGTTACCCATAAAGGACATCCATAATAGATGTTGATAAATTAGCGAAATTCTCTCACGGATTGGTGGAAATTTTTATCTCTTTGATCAATCTCACTCTTTATTTTCTGTAAGAGGCTGAAGATGAGGAAAGTAAGATCTATTTATACTTAGATGTATTGTCCAGTATTATTCAAAAAAAGAAAGTGGAATTCCATCCCTTGGTTGCAAGGTTCAAGTTGAATTTGAAGATGCACAAACACTGTTTTTGTTTCGATAAAGAAGAAAGTAGTAAAATCTACACCACTTTGCAAGAAATAAATAAATGAAAACGATGCAAAGAAACTGGGTGAAATCCAGGGGGCATCTTTAAAGCATGCTTGGCTAGCCTATCAGCTTCAAAGTTCATTGCTCTACCGATGTGATGAAGATCAACTAACAAATCCCGTTGCAGCGTATTATGACTCTCAAGGATATATTAAATCCCAAGTATCATGAGGAAAATTATTTTCATCATGAAGAAAATTAAATCCCAAGTTCGAAGAATCATTTCTCAAGCAAACTCGTCTATGATTCCCATCCCATCCCCTTTAAGACCAGTAAGACACACCCAAAGTTTTGCTGTTAAAGGGTCTCCATTATGTATATTAATCATGAAAGCTTCAGGTGGCATACCTCTATGATCTTTGACATTCCTCGACATCCTTCCTTGCCATTCTTAAGAAAGTAAGCTTCATCAACATTGACAATTACTCATCTGTCCATTTGCTGCACTAAAACTCGACAAAATGGCTCTAGCCTTTAGTAGGATTCGATGAGCACTAGGATGGCTATTGTCAAAGACTTCTGCATTGCGTCATTTACATATAAGCCAACAGAAAGTAACCAAAAATTCTCTCCAAGGACCATCATCCTGACCCACCTTTTCATTGAGATCAGAATTCACAATTAAAGAAAAAAAATCTGAGAAAAGCCATAAGGACTTAACCTCAAGGCAATCACGAAAAACATGTAATGAACCTTCAACATCTTAATTACACCAAATGGAGGATGCCATTTCATTAATTCTTTTTGTCACTCTCGCTTCAATGGTCTGCGTAGTGTAAGCCAAAAAAGGAAAAAAAAAAGATTTTTACTTCTGAGGCAAACCCAACTTCCAAACTCTGTTCTTTAAAGGATTTTCTCTAGAATCATCACATTTCAAAAGATTTTAAACCGATTTGATGGAAAAATTTCCATGTTTTTCATGTTTCCACCGGACTACTGTATGGCCCCATAACCACACATTTCGCCCCATAATCTTTTCATTTTTTTATTAATAATGTTTGATCATAATGGACACAGTAATAGAATGGGCTGAACATATAACAGGAGGCAACCCAAAAATGCTAATGAGACTGACAAAGGACCCACTAAATGGATTGTATGCCCTAAAGAGAAAAGCGAGCGGAAACTTGAACTTATGGGAGAGCCCCCAAACTTTCTAACGTTGGGAAGACTTTCTTTCATTTCCTTGCTGTCATTTTGCATTCATTGCATTCTAGAACTAGGCAAAGTTGGCTAAATTTCCCCGTTTTCCTCTTCCATTTCTCATAGAAGAGTTGTAGATGACTTGTATTGTGATTAACGGCTAATAATATTATTAGCTCAAACAGATCCTTTATTTTTATTATTTATATTATGAAAAGGAAAAGATAAATTATTGGAAGTTTGAAAGCAGCATGAAGCAGAATATTACTGACAAAAACCAATTCTTTATTTTCATTTGGACACCTTGCTTGCCATAACTCAGTATAAATCCACAAAGTTAATACTACAAGAATGGACCAACATGATCCAGGGGCACTCAACATATTTTCACCTCCGATGATAGTTATAAACAGCAGAGTTAACAGACTTCATGAGAAGAAAGATCGATTCTTGTTACTTTCCAGTCGAGCCTCCCTCTGTACAAAACCAAAACAAGCCGACCACAAGCGCCGGAGTGCAGTGGTTAGTACGGCTGACACTCCCCCAAGGGTTGAGAGTTCGATCCCTGGGAGCAACGCTTGGGGGTAGAGGTAACCCCCTTGGTGCAAAGCACCTTAAAGGGGTGCGCCACGTGTATTTCTCGCTCCGGATTAGTCGGTTGCCCCAGGTTACCTGGTCCAGTTGAAGAAGGCCAGGGATTCAGGAAAAGGCGCCGGATACTAGGGGGTTCCGGGTGTAGCCAAAAGGTCCACTTGCCTGTTGTTCACCCAAAAAAAGAACCAAAACAAACCAGATTAGTACTAGCACAATTTCGCACAGAGTTGAACAAATGCATCTGCATATTATTTATGTAACGATGTGTAACTATTTCATTAGAGAATAAAAAAAATGAGAGAATTAAAAAGACGCAACATTGTGAAGCAATGATATGATTACATTACAAGACTCAACAAGTAATTAAATCTTTCAATTCACCCACACAAATATATATATATATATATATATATATAATATAACAGAAAATTGGGGATAAGGACCCATTCGGAAATTTAATTGGGGATAAGGACCTGGACTTTTCCATCCAAAAACATTGAAGGTGAAGCGCAAAATACGAAAGCTAAAACAAAAATACAGAACATGAAAGTTACAATGCGAACATTTCTGTGTGGTCAAGAAAGGACCTGGTAAAAAATCTGCATCTCCCATATTCTGCATTTTAGCTTCCGTATTCTACACTTTTTGTTCTGTATTTTGGCTGGAGAAATTTTGGTCCTTTTTCCCCAAATATTTTTGCCAACAGATCCTATATATATATATATAT
>JANTPZ010003511.1:0-15508 GCA_025593235.1 Vachellia pachyceras
AGAGAGCCAATCCTCTCGAAAGATTGGCATTGTGTCTGTGTTGTGTGTTAATCTTATGTTTTACTGTGAGAGTTGACTTGTGTGTGTTTGTATCCGTGATATTCCGAGACTGTAATTGTTCCTCCCCTGTATCTGTACAAGTGTGATCTTTTATCTATCAATATAGTGTTTTAGCTTTAATTACAGTTTTGTGCGTTAATTTGTCTTTAATCTTCTGGGTTACAACAGAATCCAATATCGTCTCATAAGCCATACCATCTACATGATCTAAGTAATCATTCTTTTATTGAATATTACGAAAAGAACATCAGGGATTCATTGACGGTAGCATTCCAGGATATTTTTACTTTGACATTCATCACATATAACTGACCTAACCTATTGGAATAAGGCATGCTGTTATTGTTGTTATATTGTATATATACCCCTAATTGGGACTATTAATGCATCTCGTTATTACTTAATTTCAAAAGTTATTTTCTATGTCATAATGATCAGGCATCCAGTTACTTGTTCTACCCACACCTCTAGTTCAACAAACTGGCACCTAGAAATATCATCAGATTTTTTTTTCACTAAATTACACAGAAAAGAAGAAAAGGAATGCTCTTCAACAACATAATAAAATATAATAACTAGGAAAATAAAACAATATTATCAATACATACACACAGATTTCTAACCATTAGTAAAATTAAAAGGCCATCAGCAGTGTGTCAACTTACTAACAAAGAATAACAAAATAACCATGATGATGATGATGAAGAAAAGCCATCATTTCACACCCTGCTTCCAAGATAACAAGAATGAGCAGATTACCTCAACAAGTGCAACTAAGCTTACACCACAAGCAACCCAACAAAATAGAATAGGTCCCAAAAGCTCCTCCAAGTACTGCATATGAGGTCCCAAGAGGAACAAAAACATTAAATATCTTCAAATGTTTTGCATTTTGAACATGATTTTTTTTACGAGTTTTAGGCCCACTACATCAATATCAAGCGCTTTAAAAAAGAAAAAGGCAACAACTTTGCTTGAAAAGTTAAGATTACTGTTGTTGGTGATTGCGCTTTCTTGTTTGTACTTTTAACACCTACTTATTTAATTGTTAAGTTTGTGCATTTCCTCATCTAGTATTCATTCATAGTCAATATAATTATATGTAATTTGAATTGTTTAGTTTTCCTATTTAAGTTGGATTTGAAGTCAGCTCCATATCCAAATAGTCAATTATCTGGCTAATTCTTCATTATTCTGTACCCATAATCGTTTGAATAAAGAGAGTCAAGGGGCTTTTAGAGTGCTGATCTATTCCGTCAAAATCTTCAATTTTAAAGATTTAAAAGTCAGGCTCTTAACTCAAGACATTGTTTGACAAGTAGTAAAATCCAAGTTACTTTTTTAAACAGTTCAAGCAAGCCTGAATATTTTTCAAGTTTAACAGCTGATGATGACATCTAGTAAACTACACACCTGGCACAGAGGGCCTAGCAAAGCTGACAAAAAAAACTATCTCATAAAAGTTAAGATTAATTTGCAACGTCCAACAGTTAATTGACATTTCAGATTAAAAACATGAAAGAGAGACACAACAATTACCTTCGTTCTAGTCATGTACTGGAGCTCTTTTGAAAGATTGTCGAGTATGGCACACACCAATTTCCTAAAGAACAGTGCTCACATAATTAACCAGTGCTAAATTTTCAAAATGCTGAGGAAATTCTTTTACCTATGATAAGGGTCCATGGCTGAAACTACACACATCATAAACACCGCCTGCATGTGCCACCAGGAATCACCAAACAATTACAACTCAGAGCTCATTTATAATACAAAAGGAATGCATGTCCCAAAAGAAGTAACCATACTAATAATAGCCTCTCCAAAGATCGCAACATATGAAAAAGAACCCAAAACGAAAAAAAAAATCATAAGACAAGAAAACACACAATTTGCTTCCTTCACCAAAGTAACTTTCAACAAGATGTACTCCCAAAAGGGGGCAATGAAAATAATGTGAGTCAGAAGCCACTTTCATACATTATAATCTTCTGTGTCCGTATATAAACAGCAATGGGTATAAGTAAATCCTAACAAATCCCTTAAGATTAGGAGAGAAATAAGGAAGAAAATAAACTCCTATGATATCCTACAGCAATCAATCCCTGATCCTCTCTTCTATAAACAGAAGAACATATCAAGACATTTATTCCTATTTACACCATTAAATATCATCTTAACCACACTCCCCCTCAAGTTGGATTATAGATGTTGGTCATATCCAACTTGCTTATACAATCTTCAAATGATGGTATATGGAGTCCTTTAATTAACACGTCCGCAACTTGTTGTCTTGTAGGAACATATGTTAAACATATAATTCCCTCTTCCACTTTTTCTCTAATGAAATGTCTGTCCACCTCCACATGTTTTGATCTATCATGCTGAACAGGGTTTAAAGCCATGCTTATAGCTGTTTTGTTATCACAATACAACTTCAATGGTGAAGTTACTGTGACCTGTATCTCATTCATGACTCGTTGCAGCCATAATACCTCCATGATTCCTTGAGCCAAGGACCTCAACTCTGATTCTGCACTACTCTTGGATACAACTCGTTGTTTCTGACTCTTCCAAGTGACTAAGTTTCCCCATACATAGGAACAATAACCTGATGTTGATCTTCTATCTTCAAAGGATCCACTCCAATCTGCATCTGAGTAGATCTCGATGGTTCTCTGCTCTTGTTTTCTGAACCATAGTCCTCTTCTTGGAGTTCCCTTTAGATACCTTAAGATTCTATACACACCCTCAAGGTGTTTCTTCTTTGGACAACTCATGTACTGACTTGCTACACTTACAGCAAATGCTATATCTGGTCTTGCGTGGGAGAGATAAATTAGCTTGCCAACAAGTTTCTGGTATCTCTCTTTGTCGGTTGCCTCCCCCTCTTCTTCCTCTTCTTCTCCTTCTCCTTCACTTTCATCATCGGCATTTTCTTCATCCTCAGGTTCTTCTTCTTTCTTGCTGTCTTCCTTGGTTCTTTTTTTTTCTTGACAACAATAGGGGTTTCAGCTGGCCTACATCCCAATAAACCAGTTTCAGCCAAAAGTTCCAGTATGTATTTCCTTTGGGACACATATATCCCTTTTCTTGACCTTGCAACTTCCATCCCAAGGAAATATCTCAAGAGGCCAAGGTCTTTAACTTCAAATTCTTTCCCAAGAGCAGTTTTGATCCTTTCCATTTCCTCAACATGGTCTCCTGTAATTATTATGTCATCAACATAGACGATGAGTATGCATCTTTTCCCTTCCTTGACTTTAACAAACATAGTGGTATGACAATCCCTGCTTGTATTCTTCTGCTTTCAAGACTCTCGAAAACCTGTCAAACCAGGCTCGTGGGGACTATTTTAAACCATATAGTGATTTCTTTAGCTTGCAAACCTGATTGTTTCTGCCCTTATCAAAACCTGGAGATAGGGTCATGTATACTTCTTCTTTTAGCTCACCATTTAGGATAGCATTCTTGATGTCTAGTTGATGCAATGGCCATTCTAAATTTGCTGCAACAGAGAGTAAAATTCTGATTGTATTTAGTTTGGCTACAGGTGCAAACGTTTCTTTGTAATCCAAACCATATGTTTGGGTGAATCCCCTTGCCATCAAACGAGCTTTGTATCTTTCTAGGACTCCATCAGAGTTGTATTATGGGATAAACACCCACTTACACCCTACGGTCCTTTTTCCTCTAGGTAATTCAACAACCTCCCATGTTCCATTCCTTTCCAAGGCTTTCATTTCCTCCAATACAGCCCCTCTCCATTCAGGTGTATTTAATGCCTCATATACATTGTCTGGGACCTTGATGCTGTCCAGATTAGTGACAAATCTACGATACTTAGGTGAGAGAGCTTTGTAACAAACATACCTTTGAATGGGGTGTTGTGTACATGATCTGGGTGGTTTTCTAAGAGCAATAGGTAACTCTAAGTTAACTTCTTGTTCTGCAGCTGACTCATTCTTAGGTGCTGGTTCAGGAGCCTTCACCAACTTAGATTCTGGAAGTGTTGTAGGCACAGTGGGCATATTATCTCGTTTCCTCCTCCTCGTGTAAACAAGTGGTCCTTTCTTTGCTGAATCATCATCATTTTTGTCTCCTACAGCAGCTGTTTCTGGTACAGCACCTGTTTCTGGTGCAGTAGTAGTTGTTTTTGGCATAAAAGTTAGGTCAGGTAGGACTACAGGGCCTGGGACAGGTTCTGGTAGGTTTGATTGGTCAATATTCCAACTGTCCATTGGCTGAAATTCACTCCACCACTCCCCCTGAATTGAAGCTTGAGGGAAAAAAGGTTCATGTTCAACAAAGGTCACATCTCTACTCACATATAAACGTTTAGAGATAGGATCATAGCACTTATACCCTTTTTGAGTAAAGGAGTAGCCCAGAAAGACACATTTGACAGCTTTAGGGTCAAGTTTAGAGGAATGATGGGAATGAACATAGGTGAAACAACCAAAAATTTTAAGAGGAAGATTATTGCTTAAATGCACAATGGAGTGAGTTTCACACAACTTGTTGAGGGGTGTAGAGAATGAGAGAACACAGCTAGGTATGCGATTTATGAGATAAGCAGCAGTGAGGATAGCATCCCCCCAGAAATATTTTGGGACATTATAGGTAAACATTAGTGAACGGGCAACCTCAAGAAGATGTCTATTTTTCCGTTCAGCAATCCCATTTTGTTGTGGGCTGTTTGGGCAAGTGCTTTTGTGAACAATTCCACGTTCTTTGAGAAAAGTACCCATTGTTTGATTAAAATACTCTATCCCATTATCAATGTGAAGAATTTGTATGGTGGAATTGAATTGATTCTGGATCATAGTGTAAAACTCAATGAAAACATGAGACTTCAGTTTTGTCATGGAGTAAATAGACCCAACACAATCGAGTATGGTCATCAATAAAGGTAATGAACCATTTTTTTTGTGTATGATTTGTAATACGAGACGGACCCCACAAGTCACTATGAATAATGGAAAAAGGACGGGTTGATTTATATTCAACACGGTTAAAGGTGGTTCTTTGATGCTTGGCAAGTTCACATGCGTGACAATGAAAAGAAGACATTGTATTGAATTTAAATTCAGGAAACAATTGACTCAAGTATTGGATATTGGGATGACCCAACCTCCTATGCCATAACACAAGGTCTGTGTTGTCTTTATTTGCAGAAGTAGACACAAAATTGCACTGAATCCTAGACCACAAGTTATCCAAGGTAGATTCATCGAGATAATAGAGGCCATCATGTTCCTTTGCACTGCCAATCATCTTCATTGATGAGAGATCCTGAAAAATACAGTGAGTGGAGCAAAAGTGAGCCCAACAATTCGCCTGTTTTGTTAGCTTGCTTATAGAGAGAATATTACAAGCTAATTGTGGAACATGCAACACTGATTCTAATTTTATAAGGTCAGAAAGGAGGACACTGCCTTTTCCAGCAATAGATGAGGGAGACCCATTGGCTGTTTTGATTTTGTCATTACCAGCACTAGGAAAATAGGTGTTAAACAACGTAGAATCTGAGGTCATATGGTCTGAGGCACCTGAATCAACAACCCATTTGGATTTTCTAGAAGTAGTAGTAAGAGCAGAAATACCTCTGTGTGCCATTGAGGCTGTGGGTTGAGAGGTCTGAGATTGCTCTGTTTTCTGGAGAACATGGAGCATCTCAAGTAGCTTACCTAGTTGTTCGCTATCAACCTGAGGCATGAGTTTGGAGTTAGGTTTGTCTTGTGAATAATCAACTGTTGTCTGATAGCCACGAGGTTTTCCTTTTCGAGACTTCCAATCAGATGGCTTCCCATGTAAATCCCAACATGTATCACGAGTGGCCTGATTTCTTGCAATGGTCACAGGTGACTCTGCTTCGTTGTCCTCGTGTCTGAGCATCAAAGCTTTTACTTAACAAAGCAGCGGAATCTGGTGTGGGTGGTACTGATGGGATGGTGTCTGTCATCATAACCTTTTGTCTGGAAAACTCACGCCTCACTTCAGAGAAAACCTCTCTGGTTGATGGAAGGGGCACGCGACTCAGTATGCGACCGCGAACATCATCCAGCGACATGTTTAACCCTGCAAGGAATTGAAATACTCATTCCCTCTCAGTCTACTCCTTGTAGCGAGCAGCATCTCGAGCACACGCCCATTCCTCGTCGGTCATAAGGTCTAATTCCTGCCATAACGCGGAAATCTCCAACCAATATGATGTGACATCACGGTCACTCTGCTTCAGCTCCCAGATTTTGGTTTTTAATTCAAATAACCGAGCCAGGTCCTCCCCATCAGAGTACAAGTCACGAATAGCCTCCCAGATCTCGTGGGCTGTAGGGAGAAACATGAAGATCCTCTTAATTTGCGGGATCATAACGTTTATCAGCCATGAGGATACAAGAGAGTTATCGGCGTACCACTGCTGTGTGGCTTGGACATTGGTCTCCTCTGGGATTTTGATTTTTCCGGTGGGGTACCCATTTTTCCTCTGCCTCCAATCGCCAACTTCACAGCCTGGGCCCATTCTCGATAGTTAGAGCCATTGAGTTTGTCCGATACGATGAGCGTTGAGGAGCCATCGAAGCCAGTGGTGACGCCGGACAGACCACTAGCAGGACGCGCATCAGTGGTCGAGGAGTGTTCGGTCGAAGACATTGGGATATCGGATCCTGTCATTGAACGCTCCAGCTGCGACTCGGATGTGTGCTCCGTATCGGAATCGTGTGATGAATAGATGGGCTCTGATACTATGCGAGTCAGAAGCCACTTTCATACATTATAATCTTCTGTGTGTAAATCCGTATATAAACAGCAATGGGTATACGTAAATCCTAACAAATCCCTTAAGATTAGGAGAGAAATAAGGAAGAAAATAAACTCCTATGATATCCTACAGCAATCACTCCCTGATCCTCTCTTCTATAAACAGAAGAACATATCAAGACATTTATTCCTATTTACACCATTAAATATCATCTTAACCACAAATAAGAAAAGAAAAATCAGTAGAAAATTGATCAAGAAGAGTTACAGAATTTGTATTATCCTTGAACAGACAGATGTTATGATAACTTGCAAATAGGGAGGCCTCTATTTCTAGGCATGAGGCAAAAAAACTATTACAAAAATGTCCGTAGAGCTAAGATGAATACACTATAATGCCCCTAATTTCCAATATATTTACAGCAATAAAAATAAAGTAATTTTTTATATATTTCAACACAATCAAATATTACAATCTACAAGTTACCTCCAATTCGGTCTTGTCACTTTGCAAGGCAAGATGCATGAGAGTAAGGACAACAGTTTCCACTACAGTTTGAGACTGACAACCAGCAGCCTGTACCTCCTTTGCTGTGACCACTTTTCCTTTTGAATAAATCACCAATGGAACACCAAAATTTGAACTGAAAAAATACACACCAACGACAAGGAGAATAATCAACGACTAAAGAAGAAAACACCCAAAAAAAAACTCCAATAATCCCAAGAACTCAAAAAATCTTAACAAAGAACTATGACCAAGAAGCAAAACAATGTACATAAACAACTTCTATCAACAACATTTTCATTAAAAGAATGTCTTGATGAACATCATACTAATACTTGATATCATATATAACAAATTTTAAAAGCAACCAACCAAATGTCTAGCAATAGCTCTTCATGACCACTCCATGTGTGGAAAAGAACACCAATCCTTCTTGCCAAGAATAACCTTACTCGAAAATCCATATCTTGGAGCATCATAAGCAACCTCTCTATCATAGTCTGCTAGGATAGGTAACACTAAGCAACGTCAAACCAAGAGATCTAGAAGCATTTAGATCAGAAACAATACAGATAAATCCCATTTAGTGTACTAAAATCTCCCACTACGGTTGTGTCTTTGGTTTGGATGGTATTCGGGACATGCTACAGACATGCATCTCTTTCTCCTGACATGCTATCTGCACATTTAATTTAACACCTATTCATTTCTAAATTGTTAGCTCTCAACTTCCCTTTGAAAAAATTTTGTTTGGAGTTCATGTAAACTCTAGACCAGTTTTTCATGACAATCATATGATAAGATAATGACAAGGGAAGCCAAAATCTGTGGATTGTTGAGGCGATTGCCTATAGTATGCTCTGTGCTTTTGGTTGCAGCATTATAGTGGCCACGCCTTCAAGGGAATCAAACATGACAAGTGTTTATGGCTCCATAACCATGCCATGCTCATGATTTTTAAAGGTTTTCACATCTATAAGATGAAGGAAGATTAATTAACTCATTACAAAAGCCTCCCATGACCTATCAACTACACAGAGTCAGAGGATGCCAACATTCTCTAAACAGGTTTATGCAACTAGCCAGCATTTTCTGTTTTTCAAATTGCATAAATTACTGGTATACAATTTTTAAAATAAAAAGGAACCTTTATTACATGGAAGGAAAATTTAAATTGAGGAGGATAAATTACCAGCATACAATCAGCAATAACATTTTTCCTTTACCAAAAATTTTGTCACAAAATTAAGAGTCGGTACTCCATTCTACAGTGAATCTCAAATAAGCACAGAGGCTATACTGGTATTTATAACATTTTATGAGTTATGATTACAATCTATAAGATGTGACCCTCTATTGCATCTTTGCTTCTTATCTCTACTGAGCTTGCAAAATTAGTCTCATGAAGCTTATCTCAAATTCATGATCATAGGGCCCAATAAGGCTATTTACCAAATGGATTGAGCATTACTTGAGTTGAGAGACAAATAGCCCCATTCTTGCGTTGAGATGTGGCTTGAAAGGGTGCTGTTTAATGAAAAGTGGGATTTTCCAATGTTCAACAAGTTCGTTCTGGGATTTAGACACCAATAAGGAACAGAAGGCCTTTTAGCAAAAAGCCTTATTAGCATGCTTGTAGTTGGTGGCATATATGTTATCGACAGAAATTTCTTTAATTGCATCTTCAGGAAGGGATTATTTTTCAGCTGACATTTCGGTTTCAACAAATGGTTCTTTTTTTTCCCATTTATGAGCATAATTCCCTCTTGGAAAAGCAGAAACAACTGGAATGTTCTCACTAATGTTAGTATTTCCCTACTTATGTTGTTACCTTCATGCCTTTGAAGGATAAGTTGTCCTCCAATTATGCATGCTGTTTTCTGCAACTAAACAATTTAAAACAATAGTATTCAGATGCGCTTCTTTGTCTACTGTTTCATCCTAGACAAGCTTTACTTTATTATTATTATTATTATTATTATTATTATTATTTCCATTTTCCCGTCTGCTTTACTTCCAATACAATCATCAATTTTGGGTTTGTCATGTTCTCACGGCCAGCAATTCTGTGAAAACGAGGAGTGTCTTAGTTGTGTAAAAACTCACCTGACCAATTTGGGGACTTAGTAGAATAAGATCACAGATGCAATCAACCAGTTTCATGCGTCCAAACCAATCAAGATCCAATTCAGCAAGTCTCTGCACCAAATTTCCTACTAATTGAAAGCACTGCAACGGGGGAAACAGAATTAAGTAATGGTGCCTTAATTGAGTAAAGAACAGTCACAAATCATGATGGCCAAGGATGTCAGTTTATATGATATCATGTCCATTAGAATGTTATTTAAAAAAGGACTGGTTTATTGGAAGCCAAAAAAAAAAATATTCAACTAACATAAACAAACAAGTAGAATTCCTCCATGTAGGAAGCTCCATAAACAACATGATTAAGGGAGATGTAAGTGTAACAATAGATGCCAGTTTAAAAGGCAGAAAATCAGTTTAAAACTAATATCAAAACTTTCATGATATATGATTCCAAAGAATATGTCAACTCCACACCTAAACACTACCTCAACAGCCACAGAATCACACATCAGAGTTCATGCATATTCCAACTTCAGTGAAACAGAAAATTTTAGAAGCAAAACAGGACCTTGAAATTTCCATAAAAGGCATATTCCCTGGCTACTCCCTACTCAAAAAGGCTACCAATGCCACTTTCCAACTTTAAAGATATTCTATCACTAAGAATGCCACCTTCTAGAAAACCCATCCTCCTATCCTAAAATCCCCATTCAAGGGAAAAATTTGAGGGTGAATATCTATTTTTACACAGTGACAGCAACCTTGAAATTATATCCAAAATTCCCTACATCTATTCCCTTGAACCTGGACCGCAGACCTGCTATTGTCGACCTAACTAAATCGACGATTCTACATATCATGATTTCACACAGAATCAAGATAACAATCTTCCTCTAACTTGCATTAGCGTTGTTGTACAGGTAGGGGTGTGAACAGGGAGGCCCAGGCTGGGTTGGGCACCAACCTGAAGCCTGGCCCAGCAATATGCCAGCTTCATTGATGCAACTGGAGTCTTTGCTATTGGTGTCTTCAATGGAGATGGCAATGTTGTTGCATTTGAGAATATAAATTTTGAAAGGATGAGAAAAAACAGTGTTGATGAGTTAGGCGTCAGGGCTGTGAAGCTAGAACAAAGAGAAGGGAGGGGGTTGGGCGGCTGCATTTGACATACTTATTAAAAAAGAAGAATGCTAGGCTAGGTTGGACTACTTGGTCCTCAGGGCTAACCTGAGACCCAGTCTAACCCAATTATCCAATTTGTCCTAGTCTTTTCTGGGTCACAGGTTTTACAGGATCAGATCAAGCTGGGTGCATGACGGTTTGATGTAACAAGCCCTAGTTGTGCTTTTAAATCTCATTCTGTATAATTAAAAATTCTTTAACAGATATAATTCTTCCTACCTACAGACTATAAGGACCAATTGTCTATTCCATAAAACACAAATACGATAAAATCTGAAATTACCTGGTTAGTTTCATCTTCCCTCAAATATAGGCCACAGTTTTTTTTACCAGCTGCATCCAACGATGACAAAGTAGATAATAAACCATGGACAACAGCCAGTACATTACCACAATCAGCCTTCATTCTGACATGCTCTTCAGTCATATCATTAATTAGATTAAGCTGCAAAACACGGGTATTTGCTCAAACGTTGAAGGTAATTAGAAGCATACAATTTTTTTCAAAACGAAAATTGTGATAAAAGCTAATGAACTATAGATCCAATTATTCCCATACCAATTGTATAAACTTTGTACAAGATGACCAGTAAGGATGCTGACAGAGATGGTACAATATTTTTCCTCTCACCTGAATTTGAGAGGATAAAATTTAACAAAGGACAAAAAGAATTCACTTGAAGCCAAGAAAAACATTCAATTAATGAATTACTGAATATTAAGCCATTGTAATTGTGTTTGAACAGAACCTTCGGATCAGTTTCGTTCTCCAATAAATTGAACAGCATATCCCATGTAATAACTTCTGAGACACAGAAGAAACAAGAAATAAGTGATATCATGCCCATTTTCCATTTCTCTGCATAAAATGGTATGCCTCTAGTAACATTTTTCCCAACTGTCAATATATCCACATCTCCAGAATCATGGTTAACATCCAATTCCGCATCCATAATTCTAATTTTGCTGCTATCATGTTGTGAAGAACTTTGTGTATCATCAGTTGCAGCTACATTTTGCACAATTATCTCAGCCTGGAGGTTTATTACACGCTGAGAATAATCTTCATATAATTTAACAAATGCTTTCAAGAGTCTCTCCACATATTGGATTATTTCTCCTAAAGAGGAAAACTCCATTCCATTTTGATATCTGCATTCATTAAATAGAGGAGAAGAAAGAAAGCTCCGAATAGGAGCAATAATAGATCTTCTTTCATCACAGGTAGAATCGTTACTTAGGCAAATGATGGACCGGAAATCATTGTCTCGTTGGATAATATTGACAGCATAATCAAGCATCAATAGCAGGTACCGGCTTAATTTTGAGAGAAATGCCACATTGGATTTCCTGAAAGGAAAGAAGTGACATATTGATAAAAATGTCAGACAAAAGAAAATTGATGGAAGAAATCAAGTGAGATGGCATTGTCAAATTTAGAAACCTACTACAATAGTGCTTACATGACAAGTGGACATATTTGGCATATTTCAAGATGTCAAATGTTTTATATGAAAAGCCATAAAGCGAATGCTAATGGTAAGGCAAGATGCATAGTAAAAAATATTGACATGCCAAATATAACATGTCCAAAAAGTTACTAATGGTGGCTACGATATGATGGGATGTCTAACCCCCACCTTGAACAGCATGGAATAATCTCAATGAGGTATTCAAGAGAATTCATTTTCCCATCTCTATACAACCATGTGGGATGGGAAACCCTCCTACAACACAAGACCTAACTCCACATATTCAGGGTTAACACAAGGCATCATGCAAAAATATTGCAAGTACAACCAAAGCAATGGGACAATGAACCAGAATGAGAAAATGACCAACTGACAGGCGTATAAACCAGGGCATTGAACCAAAGATAATGGTGAAATAGATTGAAGATGACAATAATATAACATGACTAACCTAATGGAAAATGACCCATGGATCAAGTTCGAAAAAAGAGAACAAAGGAAGAAAACATCTGGTAACTGTCTCTCTTTAATCTCCTCCACCACTAGAGAACTAAGAATGGAGGTCTCCATTTCAAGCAATAGCTGATCACTTATTTCCCGAGGAAGATGTACTAGACGATTACTTAGTGGTTGGAAAACCTGAAAATGGATAATTGGGTTATTCAAATTCGTATAACACATAAGACTTGCATAAACTGATAGATATGAACCTCAACTTTAGAACTGCTGTCAATCTTGGTTAGAGCTTCCACAGAGCAATCCAAAAAATCATGTAGACTCTGGTATTTATGGTTTTCTATCTATGAAAAGTATCAAAAATTAGTTTCTTAGGGAAGACATTAAGTAAAATAATGGACAAATACAAAGGCAGTAGGCAGTTGGCAAGAGTGACTAAGCCACACCTTATGACAGTCATCTGGAACCTCAGCAATATCCAAAGAGTAGGACAGCAAAGGAAATTCTTTAAAGCATTGAGTAAAAGGGGCATGACCAGTACAAAGAGCATGCGCAGCAGTAGGAAGCAATAGAACCATCTGTTCATTTAATGTTGAAGATCCCTGCATTGAATAAAATTTGAGCTCACAATATTCACGCAGGATTCCAAATTGGCCAATATATTGTTTATTTATTAATAAAAAATGAAGCACTGAAGGAATTTCTATGATAATTTAAAGCAATCACACCTTCTGATTAAGATGACTCAAAGCCGCTCTCAAAAGGTGCTTCCTTAAATGTAAAATATCTCGGAGGTCAACCTGCGTGACATGGAGATGGCAAATATGATGGACTCAACAGGGACATTAAAGAATAAAATTGCCACCAAAAAATGCACATTTTATTCATACAAAAAAAAAACAGCATACGGATTTATTTTTTTGTTACATAACTTGCGATATAAAAATGTAAATAACTCCTCCCCTTTCCTAATAGATGTACAAAATTATAGTCCGCCCTCTATCTTTAAAATATACTGATGGGTACCTAAGTGAGATGGAGAACCCTACCCCAAAAACTAGCTGTTGGGATGGGAGAGCCAAGGGTTTAAGTACCCCCATCAAGCAGCCCGTACTACCCGATGTGGGACTTTGCCCATACAAAGTCTCCATCAATACACCCTCCCCGAAAAGTCGACGTCTAGGCGGCTGCACTCCACGGCACTTCACTTGGCCTCCTAACGGTCAGAACCCTCCATGGGTAGCCCTCTCACCCCCGTCGACCACCGGCTCTGATACCAATTGATGGGTACCTAAGTGGGATGGAGAACCCTACCCCAAAAGCTAGCTGTTGGGATGGGAGAGCCAAGGGTTTAAGTACCCCATCAAGCATCCCATACTACCCGATATGGGACTTTGCCCAAACAAAGTCCCCATCAATATGGGGACTTAGTAGTATGGGACACCAAGTCCCACATTGAGTAGAATGGGATGCTCAATGGGGTATTTAAGTGGGTTGGTTCTCCCCACCTCAATAGCTAGCTTTTGGGGTAGAGTTCCACATCCCACTTAGGTACCCATCATTGGTATCAGAGCCTGGTTTACGACCTCTCCGGAGAGGGCTACCCACGGAGGGTTCTGACCGGTAGGAGACAGAGTGAAGTGCCGTGGAGTGCAACCGCCGAGACGTCAGCTTTCCATGAGGGGGCAATTGATGGGGACCTTGTAGTATGGGATACCAAGTCCCACATTGAGTAGAATTGGATGCTCAATGGGGTATTTAAGTGGGTTGATTCTCCCACCTCAATAGCTAGCTTTTGGGGTAGGATTCCCCATCCCACTTAGGTACCCATCAATTGTTATCAGAGCCTGGTTTACGACCTCTCCGGAGAGGGTTACCCACGGAGGGTTCTGATCGGCAGGAGACAGAGTGAAGTGCCGTGGGGTGCAGCCGCCGAGACGTCGGCTTTCCATGAGGGGCCAATTGATGGGGACTTGATAGTATGGGATACTGATGAGTTCTAGATCCTGAAACTCATCATTTGGTATCAGAGCCATTGCTAGGCTACCTGTACGGGTTAAGTGAGATCCTTGCTTGTGCCCACAGATAGTCTTTATTAAATAAAAAAAAAAGAGTTCTCATCCGCCCCCCTTCGTGTCAAGAACGCTGTCCAGAGCCCCTCATCCCAGTTGTCACTAGCCCAGAATCGTTCACCGTCACGTTCGTCCGTTCTGTTCGTGCCGTTCCAGTCCCTTTTGCCGTCAACACCGCTTCTTGCTCCAAGTGCGTCGCCGGTCGCCGAAGGCTACGTCGTCTGCTCATGTCGTCACTATTCTTCGTTACCAGAGTGATGTTGGTGGTTCTCAAACATTCCACTTCCCAGCGTTACCAGTTCAAGACTCGTGCCCAATCCTCCTGCTGTTTAGTTTTCATCTTCGAAGGTCCAGTCACCGTCCCTGCTCACTGTCCAGCTTCCAACCCACCGTTGGGTCAAGCGCGTCGCTCATCGTCAGCCCCATCTCGGTCAGTCGTCCGTTCAATCCAGTCGAGAGCTCCATACCGTCGACGCCTGGGTTCACGCTCTCAATGCCCCGCACTCATCCTGTGTTCGTTGCCCCGTGCCCCGTTGCCATTCCTGATCGCGTTCTTGCCAAGTTCAGGTCGCGCTCGATCAGTGGCTCTAACTCATTCTCGCCCTGGAAATGGAGAAGAAAGTGGATCACCTGTGGGCCCAAGCCCATTTCCTATGCCAACAGGGCTGGTTTGTTTTCGTTGATGGTGATAACCGAGTGAGGCCTTCTGAACCGGTTGAAGAATCAAGCCTGGAACAACCAATCCCGCCTTGAGGACAAGGTGGATTTTAAGGGAGGGAGTAATGATAGAATACCGAGGCACAAAAATAGGAGGCAGTTATGGACTTAGTCTTAGGTTGTTTAGTGTTTATTTTAATTATTCATTGAGTCAGTTAGTTAGCATAAGAAGTGGGTCACGTTCTACTTCC
>JANTPZ010003512.1:0-15469 GCA_025593235.1 Vachellia pachyceras
AGATAATATGTTTAGAAAACTACCCATGATTTTAAGAGATGTAAGCTTTTGGTTAATTGCATTTTCAAGGTCCTAACAAAGGGTCAATGTTGATGCATTTGTTTTTAGGTTGACTCTTTGTGTTTTTAATCCTTGAGATTGCCTTATTGAGATGTTAGCCTTGTCATGAGGATAATTAAGCCTAATTTCTTTTTATTAGTGTGGGTCTTTCTTGATTCTAATCTCTCTAAAACTTGTCTTGATTCTTAATTAAAGCTTTATAATCCAGTATTCTGTGAAAATGATAGAGGCCTTCATTTCAAAACCCCTCAATTTTTCCCAAACACAAACCCAAAACGAAATTTAACCCTTGCTACCCCTTTGAGCCATTCATTCTTTGAGACCGACATTGGAAACTATATCTTTATACGTAAACATGAGATTTGTATGCAGTGCAAGTTGATCATTATACTATCTTATCTTAATATATATATATATATATGAAATAATAAAAAGACAAAATTTTACTTATGCTTGAATGCATCTCTTTCAAACTCTTGCATTACGAAAGCATTAAGTTTGAAGTTTTCTGTAGTGTTGTGTACTCAAGAATTCCATTCATCACCCTCCTTCATTGTCCTTAACGTTCTATCATCCATTTCAACCCCAAAGTCCTCTTGATTTACATTGTATTGATCTCATAGTAGAGAGGTAGAATAATTACAAGCTTGTGGTAGAGATTGGATTAAGCAGGCCATGAGTGAAATTGTCCTAGCTATGTGAGTCGAGAGATAAACACATTTCCCTTGAGAGGAAGTTCTCTTTTATTCAATCTCTTGAATTAAAATCTCAAGGAGATCACGTTACTAGGGCCTCTTCTTTGATTCTCGTTGATTCCTTGGAAAATGCTTTAACTGAATTCTGATATCTTGAATTCTTATTGATAGGTTCTAAATGCATTGATCCTTAAAAGTTTTATTTTGAAAGGCTTTGACCAGGAGTACAAAGATTTAAGTTTAGGGGAACTTGATTGACCAATATTTCTTCATTTCTTTTGCCTAAATTTCCAAAGTATTTGATGCAATTTTGGCCCATCATGACCTTTCTTAAGCTTAATTTGGAAACCAGAGTTGTTTGTTTTATTAGCTTGATTTTATGTGCAATTGCCATAAAATACAATATATTTGTGCTTAATCATAATCATGAGCAAGAGATACTTAAAATCTTTGCTATTTCATTTCGGGAACTTTGGCAAAGAATGTGAGGAGGCAGCCCTGGAACATTTTGCCACGGTGCAATTCATTCTTTGCCGCAGCCAATGATTAAGCTTGCAAACAGAAGGACTCTCGGGAGAGGTTCGCCGCAGCGAAACCTTAAGTTCGCCATGGAGAATATTGCGAATCAGTAACTAGATCAAGTGCTAAATGAAAAGAATAACCGACCCATGTCCTTCACCCGACCCAAGACGGTTGAAAAACCCTTTTTGGGTAATTTTCACACAAATAACCTGGAGAGGCAACAAAAACTCATCTAACACTCTCTTCTACATTTTCTCTCTATTCTCTCATTCCTCTCATCGATAACCCTAGCCACCACCTCCATTCTTCACTTCCATACCATCATGCATTCTTATTCTTCCATCATGAGTGTGGATCTGGTTACTGTGAGCACCTAAACCTCTCCCTTCCTCTTGGAGATGGAGAAGGCTTGAGTTCAAGGACTAAAAAAGGGAGTAGTAGTTTAATATGTATTTTTGTATCGGATTACCTAGTTGCTAAGTTAGGACTAGTGATTCGTGCTTAAATACTTCGTCACGGTCGTGCCAAACTTGAATTAATTTTGTTTTGAGTTGCTTTGTGTTTGACTTAGTAGTGTGAAGTCTCATTTCTACCTATTCAATGAAATCTTTGTTTCTCTCTCATATCTTCCTAGTCATGCTTGATATTTGAGGCGATAATGTTTTGAATTGGATTTTTCACTTGGCAATTTCTTTACACACACTAAGTGTTTTTAAAGGGTTTCATGGAATGGAGTTTATTGCATGGAATTTCTGACCCAGCAAGTTGTTGGGGGTTTTTATTAGGAAACTTAGTGTGAAACTACTGCTCTACCTTATATTTTGCGTAACATGACAGAATGAACCATTTCCAAGGGGAATTCATCATCAAACAACTTCTGCGTTTTTCCAGTCTTTTTAGTTGCATTCCCAAAATCCAAAAACTCAAAAAGAAAGTTTATTTTATATTTCAATTCAATACAAGTTTGAAATAAAAAAGGTTTTACACCTTGAGGCAAACGTAATCAAAGCTAATTTATGGATCAAAATTGCCATTTTTGAAATTCAAGGACATTTTGGTAAATTGAGAAAAGCTAAAGGGAATTCTGGTCAAAGTTTGGACAAAAATCAGAAAATTTCACTGGACATCAAAAGTTAGAGAAAATTCATAAATAAGTAATTGAGGACTAGTTTAGGTCTAAATAACAACAATAATCTTTATGAGAATTATTTAAAATATCTAAAGGCCTCATATATTTAATTTTAGACTGAGAAAAATAGTTTAGAAATTGTAGTAGCTGATAAAATTGTTTCCAAGAGAAAATCAGAAATAGTTTGTCAGAACGAAAGGAAAAAGTTGTTGAAAATTGTACCTTCGGGCCCAATCATTGTACCTTAAACATTGTTGACATTTAATATATTTTCTCCATTTTGTTATCATAGCTTTTACATGTTTATTATAATAGTAGCATCCTTGGATGAGTTATAAAGATCATCCTAAATGTCCCTGGTCGATTGTCTTAGCGGAAGCCAAGATGAAATAAGACTAGTACAACTTTGATAAGGTATGGAGATACAAGTCAAAGTCACAATGTATTTCTAGAGGCCGCTTGCGACTTGTGTGTTAGTGCTAAGTTTAGCCCGCTGCTGACTTCATGTGGACCTACAGGGTCACACGCAAGAACAGCCTAACATGAGCTATAATGTCCAGATTCATTGAATCTAGGATATGTCTGAGATTAAATGAATGTGATTTTTAATCTACGATGATTGAATTATATATATTTATTTTATATAAATTCAAAAATAATGATATTATATAGATAATATTATTAATATTAATATATGTTAGTTTTAATATTTAATTTATTTAATAAATTAAATAACTAACGTTGATATTCATATTTAATTTATAAAGATAAATTAAATTGTTTAGCTCATTGTTTGGATTAATTAAATAGATATAATTTGATCAAATCAGATTAATCCAAATTTGAATTTCAAGATTAATTTTGAATATCTTTTTGAAATTTGAATTTTAATATTGATTTTGAATATCTTTTGAAATTCGAATTTTAAGATTAATCTTGAATATCTTTTTGAAATTCAAATTTTAAGATTAATCTTGAATATCTTTTGAAATTAGAATTTCAAGATTAATCTTGAATATCCAATATGCCCCACATGAGTCCTATAAATAGAGGAGTCATGAACCATTTGAGACATGAGTATAGATTAAGAAGTGTGAGGCAAAAGAAACCCTAGCAAGAGAGAGAGAGAGAGACCAAGGTACTAGCACGCTGGTATTGTTGGGATTTGTTTGCGTGGATACCAGTAGAGGGAGGCGATCAGAAACATCGGCTCCTAGAGATCGAGTTTCAAGAACTGGGATAATGAAGATACTGTCCTAACTACTCTGTCTAAATGCCTTCGATAGATTTAAAAGAGAGATTAGAAAAATTTTCAAAATTCAATTATTATGCTGCTTGTACGTTCTAATTCCAACAAAAGGTCCCGAAAAACCCCGAATTATGGTATTTCAAAAATTAGTTAAAGACAATTCTAAAAGCAATTTATGGAATGAAAAATCGTGAGAGGATTAGATGAATTTAGAGAATTTTTAAAAACCCTAAACGGACAAGTATTAGGAGTTTCCTGAAAAGTATTTCCGGTGTCATAAAGTAACTTTGTGGGAATTTAAAGTTTAGTAAAGTAAGAAGAGGGATCCATATTTTACCACTTGTAACGGTCTTATTCCAAGAGTAAAAAAGAGATAAAATGTCACAATCAATGGATAGAATATATCAGTATAAAGTTACTTTATCATTCTAGTGGGACCCACAATTAACAACACGTGTCATCTTTTATTATAAGCTTCAGGACACTTCTTGAAGATCATTTGTAGCCCATAAGGTTAGCCATAAGGAGAGGATAAGAGAGAGGGACAAAAATGGAGAAGAGTAAGTACAAAGAGAAGAGAAATCACTTAAAAATCTCAAATAAGTTTTGATTTCAATGTGCAATCTTCTCTATTTCATGATTTCTACCTCTCCTCTTTCATTTAAATGATTTAATTTTTTATTAAAATGATTTATTTTGGCTGCTGAAAAATCAAGGTTTTATAGAGTGAAAGTGAGAAAGAGGGATTTAGATGAAATAGTTTTTAGAAAACAACCCCATGCATTATTTTAGAACCTATTGGTTGTTGATTTGCTTTGGTTTTATGTTTATAAGAATTTTTGGATTCGAAACCCTAGGGGGAGGTGATACATGAAATTGATCTACATGTGGATGATTGATTTTGTGTTAAATAATGGTTAGGAAATGGTTTAGAAACAAGATTATGTAAATTTATAGAAAGCCAAGTTGAAAAATCACATTACCCTTCATTTTCCCATATTTCGGCCAGACCTGGTTCTTGAGGAAGGACTGTGATTTTGAGGATTTTGATGTTTCCAATAGATTTAGAATGAAAAATTGTGTATGGCAGAAGTGAGAAAATAGTTTTAGAACCATTAGAATCAATTTTGGCAAATTTAAGGGCTTTAAGACCCTTGAGGTTCAAGAAAGATTTTGGGTGTTTTTTAAATGTTTTAATTCATACTAATGGCTTTTCATTATTTCCAAATGCATTATGATATGTCTTGGAATTTAAATTTCAAAGGGAATTTTCTAAGGAGCAAGAAGCAAATCAACAAAGACAAGATGAAAGTTAAGAAATTAAGGTAGTAAGGTTACTAACTTTTACATTAATATTGTTATTTATTTATTGTACTATTTTGCATGCTATTTATGTTCTATGTGAATATGTGAAATTGTGTTTATGACATGACACGTGTAACATGTTAGGATTAGGATGTACAAACAGCGGAATTTAAAATTTTCTAATTCCAAATACGGATTTGTCAAAGGCGTTTAGATCGAGGAGATGAAGGCGTACCTTTTGCGTTTCGAGATTATCCCTTCCTCTACGTCTGGATCTCTTCAAACTCCACAACCTTCCACGCTCTTGCTTCCGATCACGAGGATCTGACATTCTTTCAATCGCCTCCCTCTACTGGTATCCACGCGAATAGTCTACAATAATAACAACGTGCTAGTGCCTCTTTGTTTCACTCTCTCTCTCTAGGGTGTCATGGATCAAGAGCGAATTCAAATTCAGAATGGGATGCATCTTCTGTTCACAAGCACTTATATTTATAAAGCTCATAGAGTGCATCACAATCAAGGATTAATCTTTTATTAATATTAAAAAATTCGAATTTTAATTTCAAAAGGATATTCTAGATCTAATCTTGAAATTCGGATTTCAAAAGATATTCTAGATCTAATCTTGAAATTTGAATTTCAAAAGGATGTTCTAGATCTAATCTTGAAATTCGGATTTCAAAAGATATTCTGGATCTAATCTTGAAATTCGAATTTCAAAAGGATATTCTAGATCCAATCTTGAAATTCAAAATTTGAAATTCAAAATGTGAAATTCAAATTATTGCAATCTTAATCTGGATTAAATTGATCTAATCAAATCATATTCATTTAATTAATCCAAATAATGAGCCAACAGATTTAATTTATCTTTATAAATTAAATTGATGCTAGTTATTTAATTTATCAAATAAATTAAGCTAACGCACACAAATATTATTTACATAATATTGTGCAATTTCGAATTTCAACATACATACACATATATTTAAAATTCGAATAAACCTTAGAAATAAAGTTTATGTTGGGCTGTTCTTGCGTGCAACCCTGTAGGCCCATATAATGTTGGCAATGGGCTAATCTCACCATAAGCCCACAAGTCGCAAGCGGTCTCTAGTAAGACATTACGACTACCCAAATCATAAGGGGATCGTCAACACAAGGTAACCTTTTATGCAACCACATCACGTCCCTTTTATCACGCGATATCTCGGTCAAGGATGAGGCATGGATGACGTCATCCTGCTATTCCCAACCGTTACTTTCTCGATTCCTAAGTAGTCTGATCAAGGAAATGAAAACCCCTTTTCGTTACAGCATGGTCATACATTTCTCAGACTCACTCATTGAGGGCCCCACTTAACCTTTTATGCAACCACATCACGTCCCTTTTGTCACGCGATATATCGATCAAGGATGAGGCATGGATAACGTCATCCTCCTATTCTTGACCATTACTTTCTCGATCTCTGAGTAATTTGATCAAAGAAATGAAAACCCCTTTTTGTTACAGCATGGCCATACATTTCTCAGACTCACTCATCGAGGGGCCCAGTAATATCTCTCAACTAATGTGAGGGACAAATCCCATCTTGATCACTCACATTCCTCCACATGAAAACCCCTAAGCCCGATTATAGCCTTTATCATCACCCGGTCAAATGTGACTTTTGACTAGGTCAAAGCTTAGCGACTCTCATGCAGGAATCCATGATGATCTCAGGTCGAAGGTCATTGTGACGTGATTACATATGAGATAAGCTAATGACTTAATCCATATAGCTTTCTCATAGCGGGTCGATCCAATACCTTGTACTCTTATAAGTGCCTATGACTTTGACTTGTATCTCCATACCTTATCAAAGTCATACTGGTCTTGCTTTATCTTTGTTCCCACATAGATAACTGACCAGGGACATTTAGGACAATATTCATAATTTTCCTATGGATGTAATTATCATAATAAACAAGCAAAGTTTATGTTAATTAACTGGAGAAAATTCATTAAAATAAATAATGTGTGAAGGATAATGATTGGCCCTAGGGCACAATTTCCAACATAACATCCTTATTTTTAGGTGTTATAATTAGGTGTTGGTTAGATTTTATTTAGTCAAAGAAGAGAAAATAAATTAAAATTTAAAAGAAGTATGAAATTAAAAAATTTATCCTATAATATGTATAGAAGGTAAAATGATAGTCTTCCAAAAATATTTAAACATGGATGTGTATTTTTTATTTATTTAGGAAAAGTAAATTTTTATCTTAAAATATCATATCAATAGAAAATTTAAATTGAAAATTATTAATAACATTATCATTATTACTATTAACATTACTATTATGATTTCCGGTTTTTATAAAAAATTATTTTATTCAAATAATACCCTAACTTTAACCTTATCCCTATATAAAGCCTTCACTTCATTCTAACCTTAAAAGCCTCAAGTGCTACGGTAGGTAGCTACAATACCAGTACTGCAATGTTCTTCACAGGTGCTCTTCATTTCTCTCTCTTATTTTCCTTCTTTAGATACTTTACTAAAAAAGCCTTCTCAACCTTACTTCCCCTTTCCTTCCAAGTGTTTTCTCACATCTCTTCTTCCATTGGTATAAAAGAAAATGTTTTATCAAAGCTTTTATTCATATCCTGTTTTGTTTTACTGATGAGTATTGTTTATTTTTTTACTTGAAAACCTTCCCTTCCATTGTCTTGTTGCTAGATGTATGTGAAAGACACACAAACACACTCATACACACCTAACAATTACTGCTCTCAATATATAATGCTTCATGTCCTGCTTTATAAAAAAGTTTTATCAATGTACAATTAAACACTCATTCAATGTAGTGCACTATGCATCTTCCCTTCTTTTGTCTTTCTTGTTCTTCTTTCCCTTCACGACCATTTTTCAAATTTAAAAAAAAAATCGTTTGTCTTAGGTATTTAGAGTATATTTGAATCAACTGTTAGAATAGATTAAATTATTGTATTGATAGAAATTTTGTGTGTGGTTTTTGTATACACTCATTGAGAACCTTGGAGTCACTTTTGTGTGCTTACCTATAAGTTAAGGAGTAGCAGGTAACTCTAAATATTCTTCCACATACTTATGAACTGCATATAATTAAAGCGTGATTTAACTATATTTTAAGAATTATGGATTGAATTATATAGATGTATGCATTTAAAAATTCTGCAATATGTAATTTAGCATGAAAATTCTTTATAATTGTTATGGTAGTTGCATTGTGATTGGGTTAGAATAATGAGAAGAAATCTGTATGATGGGATTTTGATTGTGATAAGTCATCATTTGGTGCATAGTAGATGGCATTTGTCAGGTCCCCTTTATCAATGTTTTCCTTTGGCCAAGTGATTGAGCATTAATTGTTTATTAATTTTATTTGGAATTTCAAGGCTTTTAAGGATTTTTAACCCATTGTGGTCTTGATTGCGCTTAATTCGCAACAAGAGTTTATGTTCCTAATTAGCATGTTTTTGGGTGTAAATGACATGATTAATTACATATTTACATTCCATTCAACTTTAGAGCAAAAAGGTACATCAAATTATTGCTTTTCATTTTAGGAACTCTGACTGAAACTGGAGGAAAAAGCTCTGGATTCTTTCATCGTGACCAAACTCATAGTTCACTATGACAAAAGTTTGGTATAGGCAGTAAAACCTCTTAGGAGAGGTTAGCTGCGGAGAACATCACGTATTAATAACCATATCAGGCTCCCAATGGAAAGAAAAACTGGCCCACATTGTGAACCCAACCCAGAACGGTTAAGTAACCCTATTTAGGGTAAATTTCGCATAGTGTGAGGAAGGAATGCAGTAGTCACACTTTGATTAATCATTCTCATCTCTTTTCTCTATTTTCTCATCACAACCTTAGCCACCACTTCAATCTTTCACTTCCAGACCATAATGCATCTGTTTTCTTCCATAGAGGTTGTTGAGCTGGACTACATGAGTAGCTAAACCTCTTTCTTCTTCTTGGAGATGGAGAAGGCTTAAGTTCATGGAGCTAAAAGGGGAGTATTAGTTTTAATTTGTATTCTTGTTATAGATTACATGATTGCTGAGTTAGGACTTGTAATTTATACTTGGATACTTGGTTACAGTTGTAATCAAACATGGATTCCTTGTGTAATGAACTACTCTTTATTTGACTTGATAGTATGAAGTCTCATTTATATCTATTTAATGGGATCTTTGTTATTCTCTCTTATCTTCATAGTTATGCTTGATATTGGCATTGATGATGCTTGCATTGAAATTTTCATTGAGCTTTTGATTGAACACACTAATTGTTTTCAAAGTGTCTCATGGAATGGAGTTCATTGCATGAGATTTCTGACCCAGCGAGTTGTTGGGGTTTTTATCAAGAAAGTTAGTGCATTACTATTACTCCACCTCATTATTTTGAACCATGATAGCTTGAACTATTTCCAAGAGGATCTTATAATTAAAAGAATTTACATTCATCCATTAGTTTTCTACATTCCCATAAAATCCAAAAACATTTTACAATTTTGCAATTCCATAGTCATTTTCAAATCAAGTTTTGCAATCAACAACCCTTCAAATCATTTCAACAATTTGAGTACATAAGCTAATTGAAACCAACACACCTAAGGCTCCAACTCATTCTAAGTTTGCCAAAGTCTAGAATGTTTATTTTAAAAGTGAGACTATGCTCGAGTCGGGTTAAAAAATGGCGCCATTGTTGGGGAGCCTAGCACTTGGTTTAGGGTAGCTTGTGTCATTTCTTAGTTGATTTTGCAGATTTAGCTTTTCTTGGTTCGATACTTGTTCATAGTATAGGTTTGCATTTTGCATAGCATAGCAAAAAAATTTCTGGAAATACAAGCAAACATACCGATTTTCTTTAAGCTTTATGCATTCTGCATCTGATATCGAGTTTCACCACGGCCAATCTGAACTTTCACCACAGCCAATTCTGTTTTTAAGTGAGAAATAGCTCTCAATACACTTTCGCCGTGACTAATTTTGAAATTTACCGCAGCTAACTTAAAATTTCAGAGAGGTAATTCCTCTCGGGTGTAGTTCACCGCAACTAATTTTAAATTTTGCCGCAGCATAACTTTGATATCTTTGCTTTGATTTAGAAACACCCATTTGTGAAGGAGTGATTTTTCCCCTTACCCCTGTTGATCACCCTTTAGTTGTCCACCTCACACAGTCTCAACTCACGGGATTAGTACGTGAATGGAAGGCAGGTAACTCCACCTTTGTTCACTACTTTTATACCTTTGGCCACCTTAACATCACCTTAAAGATTGAATTTAGGGAGGTTCAACTCTACAATTCCATCCCCGTCGCACCATCTAGCTCTACTACAATACTTCGTATTGTTGGGTAGACCATTACACTCATCTTAAGAGTAACTTCCCCAAGGACGAGATAGCCTAGACTTTATGTGAGCTGGGAAAGGGGTGGTACATTCCTCGTCGAGCTAAGATTTATATTGGACGAGCTAAGTGTAGGCCATAGACAAAACCATTCATACACCTCATCTGTAGCAACATACTCCCCACCAGCCACCTCGTATACCTGCCTAAGAAGCAGGCCCTCTGTATTTACATGCTGATGAGGGGTATCGAGTTCGATATCTCCCATCTCATTTACACCACCGTTCGTGACGCCGTCTTCACCACCAAGTCCATGAAGGCCATTATCTTTCCCCACCTTATCTCTAACCTCTTCACAGAGGCTCAGGTCCTTAAGTCCCTTGAGGACCACCCTTTTGCTCCAACCCCTACATTCACGTATGATCGCATTAGGCGAGCAGTTACCCCACCTCCTCCCCAGCCCTTCATAAACATTGATGAGCTTAAGCCAGATGTCCAGGAGCCCCTTGCACCTCAAGCAACCCCTGCTCCTCCAGCTGAGTTCTTGTAGTTTCGCTTATCCCTACTTCAGTAACTTGATCGGGACCGAAGATACCACCACAGGATGGACGCTTTGATCGTATAGCATCTACATTTTGAGCTTTCTCCGAATGAGGATGACTTCTTGAGCAGAGATAGACCATCAGGGGAAGGCCTGTCTATAGTGGAGGAGGAAGAGCTGATGATGGTGGAGATGAGGAGGAGGCCATTAAAGCTGTGGATTTTGATGGTGACTCAGCCATGCAGTAGCAGTTGCTTCTTTTTTTAGATTTGTCATTTTATTTTGATTTTATGTATTTGTGGATATTATGTACTAGATGGATATTCTAAATGTTTTTGGAATTTTTGTATATAGTTCCTTTGTTGTTTCCCTTTCCAAATTGCGTTCATATCTTGATTGCTAGTATTGCTTGTGGAATCATGTTTATCTTGCCCCTTGTTATTTCCCTCTTCCATTCATTAAAGACAATGCTTGATTTAAGTGTGGGGGAGGTTTATCTTGGGTATCATAGAGTTTTCAAGCTTTATCTTGATTTTCAAAATGTATTTGGATTGTTGGATGGGTCATTAATGGGTCACTTTTGCTAAAACTTTGGAAAGTTTTCACCAAAAATTTGATTTCATGAGGTTTTTGAGGTGTTAGGGCTTTTCATCAAGAAACTTAGTGTACTTCTATTACTCCACCTCATTATTTTAAACCATGATAGCCTAAACTATTTCCAAGAGGATCTTATCATTAAAAGAATTTACATTAATCTGTTGGTTTTCTGCATTCCCATAAAATCCAAAAACATTTTACAATTTTGCAATTCCTTAGTCCTTTTCAATTCAAGTTTTCTAAATAGCAACCCTTCAAATCATTTCAACAATTTGAGTACATAAGCTAATTGAAACCAACTACACCTAAGGCTCCAATTTAGAGAATGACCCTGGGGTTGCACCCTATAGTGTAATTCTTGGACATCACAATTGTTTTTGACCTATTTCAAGGTATTTGACGATGACTAGATTCTTGGTATCCTCTTAAGGAGGGAGCTATAGTCCAAACTTGAACTCTACACCTTTAGCGGGTGTATCTTGAGAAGCTGGTAAGCTTGAAACAATCCAGTTAAATCGATAAGTTTCTGTTGGACTATGTCTTAACCTATAGCTCCAGTCAGCGGAATAAAGATGGACGGTGTTATAAGGGAGATTGCATAATTATAGATTATTCGTGATGATGATAGTAAGTTACTCAATTATTCATAAATATGAAATTGTTTTTTATGATGATCTTTATATATACAAATGTATTTATAACTTGATTCTTCCATTTAAATTATATGTCGTCTGCTTGTGTGTGGTTGAAACTTTATGTATTTATTGAGACATGGAATCTCATTCCATTATATTAACATTTTTCATATGGTTGTTCTAGTAGGAAGCAAGGGAAAGCACATATGGAATGAGCCTTGTTGGTTTTCTTGGCCCTCAAGAACATGGTATAATTTTAAATTGCCATGACTCTAAGACTTCCGCATTTCATTCCTATTTACTCTGATATTTTGTGAGGATTTATATTGATACTAGTGATGTGGATTTTGGCTAGATTGATAATATGTTTTAATGGATTGATATTGGGAATCCTCATTATCCATACTTAGGGAAATTTTGCTAAGCATTTTGATTCAAAATTTGTGGTGTTACACCATGGCTATATGCAAGTATTTTAAAAGTGCATCATAATATGTTCATACATAGCTAGATAGGAAACAAATTATGATCACGCATATTAATGTATGCGTTAATGGCTTTTGTTAGTGAGATTCCAAGAATCTCATTCTCCTCCAAAAGCCTAAATCTCTAGGTCTACATCCAAGTAAAGGAAAAGCAAGGAAGAAAGAGTTAAGGTGGGAGACTTGACCTTAAATTGAAGGAAATGTATGATTGTAATGTAAATCTTGTAATTAATGATTTTGTTAAATTATAAGATCATGTATGATGGATTCCTGCTATACCATGCCTAAGTTAAGTGCCTTGAAAATGTAGAAGGCATGCTAAATAATTATATGGTTAAGTTAGATGCAAGTAAAGAGAAACAATAAGCATGTAAGAATTAAGAAAAAGGGGCCATATTCCCTTACTAATTGTTGAACTTGAGGTAACAGTAAAATGGAGTAAATAGACTTCAAATTACATGAAATTTTCCAAACAAATAATACACATTCTAATATTTAAAATAAGCTAAAGTTTGTTAAATTTTGATATGTAAGGGTTTTCCAAAGTTAAGGGAAAAATTGAAAAATTAAAAAATGACCATATGAACAGTAGAACTTCACACAATAAACTATATTAATTAGGTAAGAAATTGACTAAATGAATATTTTCCCATAGGAAATTGAATAATATTCAATTAGAGACTTGAACTACTTGATTTTGATTTTTCTAGAATTAATTATGACTTTTCAAAGTTGGTTTAAAAATATGAAATCTTGTCAAGTGAATAGTACTTTTGGAAAGTTTTGAATTTTAATTAGTTAATTAATTCTAGCATTTGGAATGTGCTCAAGTAGTCTAGTTAAGGTCTGTAATGCATGTTAAGGCTTCATAAAAGAGGTTGTATATTATGGAATCTAATGTGATCGAAATGAAGCTAACATTGACGACATCTTAGCTTTTAATATAGCATATGGTATAATGAATGATGTAACACCTCTCTTAACTACTTTATTACTCATTAGAGATGTTAAATTAACCACATGATATCATAGCTTTGGCTTGAATAAGTGAAATAGTAAATTGTAAAACATTTCAAAATTATAATATTTGATTCAATAATAATTGTTTAATAGTTTTGCTAGAATTTTCAAGGTTTTAATGCATTTTTTACCCATTGTGATTCTAAGAGTGCTTAATTGACAAACAAGAGTTTCTATTTTTTATTAGCATATTTTTTTGGTGCAATTGCCATGATCAATTACATATTTGCATTTAATTCAATTTTTGAGCAAATGATGCTTCCTTTTAGAACTCTGGCAGAGACACATGAAAAAAAGCTCTGGATACTTTCACAGTGGTGCAGATCAATGTTCACCATTATGAAATCAAGTAGCAAGAATATCGTGTATTAGGAAACCATTTCAAGCCCAGAATGGAAAGAAAACTGACCCATGTTGTAAATATAACCCCCACGGTTGAGAAACCCTATTTTGGGTAAAAATTCATTCATAATTAGGGGGATGCAGCGCACCATTGACACACACTTTCTCATCTTCTATCACTCACTTCCACCGAACAACCCTAGCCACTAAACTTAGTCCTTCCATTTTCCATTTCCAAACCATGATGCATCTACTTTCTACCATGAGAGTGCTAAGCTGGTTTTTATGAGCAGCTAAACCTCTCTTTTCCTCTTGGAGATGGAGAAGGCTTGAGTTTATGGAGCTTCAAAGAGGAGTAGTAGTTTTAATCTGTATTCTTGCTCTGATTGCTAGTTGCTGAGCTAGGACCTGGATTCCTTTGTGTAATGGATTGCTCTTTGTTAGACTTGATAATTTGAAGTCTCATATCTATCTATTTAATGTAACCATTGTTATTCTCTCTTATCTTCCTAGTTGTGCTTGATATTTGAGTTGATGATGTTGGTATTGGATTTTTCACTAAGCATTTCATTGCACACACTAAGTGTTTTC
The DNA here is from genome assembly GCA_025593235.1 of Vachellia pachyceras. Taxonomy (NCBI): domain Eukaryota; kingdom Viridiplantae; phylum Streptophyta; class Magnoliopsida; order Fabales; family Fabaceae; genus Vachellia; species Vachellia pachyceras. The sequence goes on from JANTPZ010003512.1 coordinate 14,560, forward strand.
AAAGGATTTCATGGAATAGAGTTCATTGCATGAGATTTCTAACTTAGTAAGTTGTTGGGGGTTTTTTCATTAAGAAACTTAGTGCACTACTACTACTACTACTCTACCTCATTATATTGAACTATGGTAGCCTGAACCATTTCCAAGAGGAACTTCTCATCACAAGAATTTGCATTTGTCCACTTGATTTTATGCATTTCCAATAAAATCCAAAAAATACTTTACATTCCAGTATTTCTTTTATCATTGTCAAATTAAAGTTTTGCAAACAGAAAACCCATAATAATTCTAGTATTTTTAGGGCATGAGTTAATTGAAATGAATTACATCTAGGGCTTAGATTAAGAGAACAACCTTGGGGTTGCACCCTATAGTGCAATCCTTGGAAATCACAATTTTTTTGATCCATTTCCATAGCCTTCCGCAATGTGGGGTAGACCACTACACCTACTTTGTGAGTGACTTCCCTGACGATGCCATTGCCCAGACCTTATGTGACAAAGAAAGGGGTGGCACATTCCCCGTAGGGCGGAGATGTAAATTAGATGTGCTAACTGTAGACCTAAGATAAAACCTTTCATCCATATGGCCTGCAGCAACATCCTACTTAACAACCATCCCCACTACCTGCCCAAGAAGTAAGCACTCTACTTAACTACTGATGAGGGGTATCGAGTTTGATATTCCACATCTTATCTACACCACCCTCTGAGATGCAATATTCACCACCAAAACCACCAAAGCCATCATATTTTCGCACCGCATTTCTAATTTGTTCTTGGAGGCTAAGGTCCCTAAGCTTCCAAAGGACAACCCCTTTGTTACCACCCCCATATTCACCTATAATCGCATTAGGAAAGCAGTTACCCCACCCCTCCCCGGCCCATCATCGATATTGGCGAGCCAGCAC
>JANTPZ010003516.1:0-20178 GCA_025593235.1 Vachellia pachyceras
TTACTACCCAGGCAGCAGCCATTTACTACCCCATCAGTATGCATTTACTTCCCAGGAAGCAGCCATTTACTACCCCATCAACATGCATTTACTTCCCAGGCAGCATCCATTTACTACCCCATCAGCATGCATTTACTTCCCAGGCAGCATCCATTTACTAGCCCATCAGCAGCCATTTACTATCCAGCCAGTATTCATTTCTACCCTATCAGCTTCCATTTACTTCCCAGGTAGCAGCCATTTACTACCCCATCAGCATTCATTTACTTTCAAGGAAGCATCCATTTACTACCCCATTAACAGCCATTTACTATCCGGCCAGTATCAATTTACTACCCTATCAGCTTCCATTTACTTCACAGGCAGCAACCATTTACTACCCCATCAACATGCATTTACTTCCCAGACAGCAGCCAATTACTACCTCATCAGCATGCATTTACTTCCCAGGCATCATCCATTCACTACCCCATCAGCTGCCATTTACTACCCGGCCATCATCCATTTACTACCCCATCAGCTTCCATTTATTACCCACCCGGCATCCATTTACTACCCCATTAGCAGGCATTTACTACCCCATCAGCATGCATTTACTTCCCAGGCAACAGCTATTTACTACCCAGCAGCATCTATTTACTACCCAGGCAGCATCCATTTACTACCCCATCAGTATGCATTTACTTCCCAGGAAGCAGCCATTTACTACCCCATCAACATGCATTTACTTCCCAGGCAGCATCCATTTACTACCCCATCAGCATGCATTTACTTCCTAGGCAGCATCCATTTACTAGCCCATCAGCAGCCATTTACTATCCAGCAAGTATTCATTTACTACCCTATCAGCTTCCATTTACTTCCCAGGCAGCAGCCATTTACTACCCATCAGCATGCATTTACTTCCTAGGAAGCATCCATTTACTACCCCATTAGCAGCCATTTACTATCCGGCCAGTATCAATTTACTACCCTATCAGCTTCCATTTACTTCACAGGCAGCAACCATTTACTACCCCATCAACATGCATTTACTTCCCAGACAGTAGCCAATTACTACCCCATCAACATGCATTTACTTCCCAGGCATCATCCATTTACTACCCCATCAGCAGCCATTTACTACCCGGCCATCATCCATTTACTACCCCATTAGCTTCCATTTATTACCCACCTGGCATCCATTTACTACCTCGTCAGCAGCCATTTATTGCGCCGTGAGATTTGGATCCATGGATATATTGTGGTCCAAGTGATAGAGACGTGTGTGTAGCCTTATTTTGCATTTGAATTTGAAATATCTCTACGTATTCAATTGTGATTTTATGGCGTAGGTGATATTATTCTTATGTATCCAGCTGATATTTTCCAAGTAATGGACTAAAACCCTAAAAGAAATCAATGATTTTCTGCCTCGTTAGCCCTACAAATACGTACGTGCTCCGAATTAAATTCTCATTTACGTACTCACACCCAAAACAAATGAAGCCTATTACTGCATCATTCCTTTCTTTCCTCTCTCTCTCTCTCTCTCTCTCTCTCTCAGCCGCCTCGTCGGCGGAGAAGGAGGAGCTGGTGATCGACTCTGATGGCAAATATGATGAAAAACGGTGGCACATACCGCTTGTCACCTCGTGATCGCATTGGAGGTGATATCATTACATCTGCTCCCATTCGGCGTGTTTCATATTTATGCTCACTCGCTGTTGTTTCAACCAAGTGCACTAATGGCCAACCCGTAACCATATCAACTCCATACAAAGTGCTCTTCATCGTCACCGGCTTTCCTTTGAACGTATCGTTCGATTATTTACCTCCAAACACTTGCACCCATTACCCAAACTGGTTCGTCACAAGGTCTCCTCCTTCTAAAATAAAGACGAAGAACAAAGGCAGAGAAAAGGAAAGCGCTGGAAACGAGAAAGCTTTGAATTTGTGTAATAAAGTTTTGAATCAATGTACAAAGCACTGACATGGCTGTTTTATGTATATGTAATATTTTGTATCCAATATGATAGTGCCACGTATTACTCATGAACAATCTAGAAATATTAGTTGCTATCTGATGCTTCAACACCTACTGTCGGAGATACTGTGATGGTTGGTAGTTCAGAAGAATATGGTGGCCGTTATGTTCCTGGTTGATTTTCTAGATAAAGACCCTTGATCCTGAAAAGCATTACTACAAGCTCGTGTTCTGTGAGCAAGAAGATTATAGGTGTGCAGACATCGGATTTCGCACCGATAGGGGGAATCTAGACCGTCTGGTTGCAACTAATGATGAACGGCCTCTGGTTTTCAAGTTTGACAAGGTTGATCTCTCTATGGTTGTCTAGTGAGTACTGTGAGATCGATCCATCCATCCATCCATGATGATAATATTCATAATAATAAAATGGTGATGAAGTAATTAATAGTGTGATCGTGTGACATATAGTTTGTTGCTGTCACACTATTTGAATAGATATTACATTATCATCAGCTAAATAATTAAGTTTCTTGAGATGCTTCAGCAGCAATGCAGCAATGTTTACATTTCAGAACTCTCTCTCTCTCGACTTTAATCTCCCCCCTTTTAGTGTGCGTATCCTCATCATCTCTAGCAGAGCCGTTCATCGAATCTAGTTTTGATGGTTTATCTGGAAAGAGATTACACAAAATAAAATCTTTTTTTTTTAAATTCTCAAAGATATAGCATGTTTAGATACTTCAATTTATTTATATATATGTATATGAGTATGAGCATCCAATAAACCAAAATCCAATTTTCCTTGTCAATTACATGCTCATTAAATTGAAATTATCTGTGAGTTGGGCACTATCCCGCACTTGCTAAATTGTTGATTAAGACCCCAAAGCATACAACAAAAGTGTTCATTATACATACTTAGATATAACATAGAATTACCAATTTGCCACGTTGTGAGATCTGAAAATAAAATAATGAAAAGAGCAGGTAGCCAAACAAGAATAAAATTTAGGTGAGTTGTGTCCCATGGCTTATCAAACAAGCTCCTTACATCAATTGGGCCTTCCTTTATTGACTGACACTGTATTATTAAAATATCATCACAGTAAAATATCATCACAGTCCACATGTGGAAACAGCGTGGAGTGGAAAGAAAGGCCGATGACAGAAAGAAGGGTCCACATAAATCTTCACCTCACTACCTCCACACCACACTATATACCCGAATAATTCTTTCCATGACAGCCCACAGTCCAAAGCCCAATAATAGTATCAGTCGGCCCATTGGCAGTAATATGTTTCACAGCCCATGTCCATAACTCCATATGAGATAAAATCCATTCACAACTCAATCCCATGTGTACTAACCATCGTCCATAGGTTCAATTAACGAATGGATTATGCTAATACTCTCATCTAGGAGGGAGAGGGTTTGATCCTAGGGAGACTTAGTTGTGGCTCCAGTCCGACGTTTAGGGAGGCATCTCCGTAGCTAAGTGAAGCAAGGTTAACTTACTTGTGTGGTTAGACCAAAGTGCTTGCTTGACTTGCTTCAGTGCCTGCAAGGACAGGCCCCAACAGATCATGAGTTAGGTGCTATACCTTTGGATCGTGAATCAATCCAACCCCCTTTCCTGAAAATTTTACTTCAAAAAAAAAAATCCTTATAACTAACAATGGAATGATTTGGTCCCCGTTCAGGATTTTACATTTATAGTTAAACTCCTTAGAACTATTATACACCTTATCAAAATGATTAAAATATGCCTTGTGTATGAGATCAGAGGGAGTATATCCGTGGCTGCAATTTCTTGTATAGCCTATAAAATCTTCTTCCGTTTTGATTCTTTCATGGTGTTCACATTCGTTTCACTTTTGACTCTAATTAATCCCATGTTAGCTAGGATGGAGGAAAATAGGAGGGAAGGGAATTCCCTCTCTCTGGGTCTTCAATATTAGAATGTCTTGTTATTATCTATATAAATCAGGATACAAAAGTAATTCAAACAAACTCAATTCCATAGCATTTTTCCATAATATTTATGCTTGGATATTGGTTGGTAAAATCGAGTTTAGGCAGAAATAATTCTTACAAAATTGATTGTAGTCCATAGGTTAAGAGAATGGTTCATCTTATCCTCTGCTCTCCACTCGTGCTTCTAATCATATCCATTAATTCCCCTGTCACGGTCAATCTCTTGGCTTTTTATTATATTATATCTTTCTTGGATTCATTACACTGTTACGTCTCGCATTTACATTGAGGATATACACAATGATTTAGAATCAAGACAACTCCTTAATTAAGTCCTACGTTCAGAATTAAAGGAGTAAAAGGAATTAAGGTATAATGAAAGCAACCTTAACCTCGGATCGCCATATTCCTACGTACTTCTCACCTACCACAGGCACAAGATATGAAGATCTTTGTTCTCTCCTGCGTTAGCTGTCACAAATTATTCCTTGTCCATCTAATGAATAAAAAGGGGAGAGAAAGGGAAAAGATGAAGAAACAAACCTATTTACTTACATAAAAAAGAGTGATGATTGAAAATCATGAGCTCGCAAGCAACGAGTGTCCCACTTTAATTTGCTGGAAGCAAACTCCATGGTAAAGGGCACAATAATTTTTGCTGAGTTCACATCAATAGAAACAACGAGTAATTCGGGTCCTCATGGTTTGTCTTTTATGCTTGAAGTTGACTCAAAGAATCCATGTTCAAATACTGGTATGACCAGCACATCCACAGAAACAATCAAACGTAGCCTGAAGTAGGTTTTGGTTACATGAAATACTTATACCATCTCTTATTATTATTATTATTAGCATAAATCTCCCTAGCCATTCATGATGTGTGTGTGTGTGTGTGTCAGTACGTACGTTTAGCTAGCTATTGCTGAGGGCAAGGATCATAGCAGTAGGCGGGTTGTATTTACTATTTTACCCCTGAAAATTCATTGCATTAAACTTTAAGTGGTTCACATTTGAGTGGTAAGAAGTCATGGCGGGTTGACAGTTCTAACATTTTGAAAGAAAGTTGATTTTTCCATTGGAGTTACGAGTTATAACGCAACCAACAAACCATTTTAAACTTCAAAATAATCACTTTCAATGTCTACACAATAAAGTTTTTGCCTCTTCCAATAAATGTGTTTCCAGATATTTAAACTTGTATTATTGTTCTTATAGGGGAAAGAGTTGCTTATCATCTCAATCAACAGTTTCTTACCATAAAAAGTATATATTTTTAACTAAATACAAGAACTCTAATAATAGATACAATCATATTTGAAGTAATGTTAGACAATAAATGTGAGCATTTCTTTCAACAGAGATTCAAATATTAATTCATCGTATTACAAGGAACTAACCCCTTCCCCGGTATCCAACCCGAGAAAAGTGGATTTTATATGAAAAGGGTAAAGATGTCTTTTACTTTTGCCCGTGAAAAGGACAAAGATGTCATTGTACATGACAGCAGGGCCCGATCATTACTGGGCCACTTATAAGATATATTTAACACGTGGGTGAAACTTAGGTTGATCCTGGATTTGGCTTCACATCACGTATATGATGATGGTACGCGGCGCAAGCTCTCATTCCAATATTAATTATGAAATAGTTTAAAATTGAAATTTGTAATTCCTGAGAGTTTATGGTAATTTTGTAAATCTTTAGGATATTTCATTCCTCAACTCTCCTATTTGAAACTTGATTGTAAATTTTTCTAGTTTAAATTTTTGTCTACTTACTTTTTTTTTAATCTCGCCCTCGCTTGATTGCAACCACATGTTGCCCTGCTTAATTCACTGGTAAATCCTATTTTGCTTCTATTTAATACATCCATTATCAGTGGTCAAATAGTGATATGTTTTTAATACACAAATTTAATAAACAAGTTAATTAAATTAATTATTTATAAAAAAAAATGTATGCTGGTTCTTTTTCTAAAGTGCCACTCTTAAATATTTGCATTGAAAATTACTCTCTTAATAAAAAAATTTTACAATTTATGCTACCAATCCAGAAATTTAAAAAAAAAATTAAAAGATGAAATAGATGGAGTTCTTATATTTCAAATTGAAACAAACTCAACTAATACCTCTTGTATTCATGAATATGTGGAGTATTTATTTAAAGAAGCCTAGTGGCATCTTAGGGAAGCATTAGAAGGAGTTTCATAATTTGGAATTGTTAATTAAGGAGTTTAAAAAATGCAAGAAAAAGTCCAGTTTCACTTATATAATTATTGAACGCAAATGATAATGGGTCCGTTTGGAAACGCGGTAAAGAAGTACTTTTACATAAGTCGAGGTAAATATGTGAAAGAGATTATCTCATTTTACGAAAAACACTGTTGAACATATTTTTGACTCTCTCAACATTTTACCAAATAAACTGAATATTCGCCGCGTAATAAATAACAGTGGCGCATTTTATTTTCTTATGCAAATTTGTATTCATGTCATTTAATAGTGAAAGGGACTGCATGCGATGTAAAAACAAAACGTGCATTATCGTCTATTTTCTCATGTCTCTATTCGTAGCGTCACTGCACGAGACATAGCATTTGAGAATGCTTTAGGAGAAAGGAGTTTACAGATTTTGAGAAAAAATTGTGAAATTGAAGAAGAATTTACGAATTTTAAAATGATTTTTATAAATTTTAAAATAATTTTTACGGATTTTAAGATGGTTTTATTTTAATTTACGTACATAGTTGGGATAAAGAATTTTCAAGGAAACACTTATACGTGTGTGTGAAAGATAAAACAAAATGTGCATTATCACATTTATTTTAAATTGGGCCCACAAATTCCAATTTTATTAGATCAATAATTGTACTGAGTGCCTCTATGTCTTTTATTTCCAACCCATACTTTTTAAAAAAGTAACAGCCACCAATTCATTACCCCATCGACCCAACCCCACTTGGACACTTCTATGATAGTAATTAATATATGGACAATTTTTTTGGTTAAAATAATTAAGAAAGAGCTTTACTTTATGCAGAATTCAACACTCATAATGATTAATATGCAGAACAAATTTTCATAAAACCAATACTACGTACCATCTATTTTCATAACAGTTAGACAAGAAACTTGCTTCAATCATAAATGTATAAGACTTTAATCTAATTTAACTTTTAAACTTATAAATTTTCAAAGTATTGTTATTGATTGTAAATATTGTACTCAAACAAAATACACATAAGAATAGTGTTCTTTTTTAATTTAAAAGAGTATGTATTAACGATTTGAAATCACCACGAGTTCCAACAAATAGAGTTTGCATGCACATGAATTGAGCAATGTTGTAAACATGATATGTTGTTCGGTAGAGTGTCTGAATTCCCAAAACATACGGTACATAATATTTTTCGTAAATTAAGATAATTCCACTCATATATTTAAATCATAAACTGTAAATACACTTCTCCATTACTTTAGCAAACATAATAGGTTTTTTTATAGTAAAAATCAATTCAGACTGACAAAGTTAAGTTCATTTTATAAAAACAATGTTATTTTAAAAAAATCAAAGAAGGAATAACCATTATTAACAGAGGATTAATGAACCGACAATCTATGACGTTGTAGAAGCGTTTAGATGCCACGAGACACAATGCCACAGTATTTACTTCCTCTGACGATGACTCGAAGCAACAAGGACCGTTCATCAATAAAGTCTCAAAGGACGAAGGCGCTGTAAAGCTAATATATAATTGAAAATTGTCTCTTCATGGGCAAGGTGGCAGTCTTATCCACCTTTCCTTTACACGTGGCCAAAAAACCCTTAAACAAAATACGAACCGTTAATTACAAGCATATCATCGTCGAGCTTCACCGCCATAAAAACCCACTCCCACTTCTCATTTACTCACAACCAAAACAAAAACCCTAGTGATATACACAATCTTCAATACACAGAAGATGAGGCCTGCTGCTGCATCATTCCTTTCTTTCCTCCTCTTGGCCGCCGTGGTCTCGGCGGAGGTGGTGCTCGACTCCGACGGCAAATTGGACCCGTTACAAAACATATGGCTCTTAAAGTTATACATGAAAACTTCACTTTTTCGTTTGTGTGGTAAAGCCAATGTATGTTTCTTTTTTTAGATGGCATTCTTTGTCTCAATGAAGCTGATTGTAGATGGTGAATCAAAGTCTTTTCATGAGGCATTTATGAATCAAAGTCTTTTCATAAATGCAGTTATGTTATATCTAAAGTAAAATACTCATTTGATCATTCAAAATTTATATCTATTCTGGTTGATTGCATATATCATTGGATTTTTTAAATTATTGGCGATGTAGTTGTGAGAACAGCATATTAATGGTGAGGTCAGATTCTCTGCATTTTTTTTAATTGACGATGATGATTGAGGGAACAATTGCAATATTTAAGGTCAGATTCTCTGCTTTTAAAATATTTTTTTAAATAAAAATATTTAACAAGCCTGTATACAGGCCACAGGCCAGGCCAGGCCTATAACAGGCCCAGGCTCAGGCCAAAAATTTGGCCTGCATACAGGCCAGGCCAGGCCAGAATCCACCCAAACAGGCCAGGCCTATTTGGGGTGGAGCCTGGCCTGGCCTGGCCTGTTCCCACCCCTACCAGGAAGGTGTTTGGATAAAAAAAAACCCAACATTGTTGCAGGGAATATATATGCCATTCGTGATAAGAGAATAAGATCACCTACCTTCGTCTTCAAAAACCCATTTTCTCTCTCAGGGTAAGAAAATGGTTCATAATATATTCTTCTCTGTTCAAGGAAACAAAGAGAAACGTGAAAGTTTAATTAGGTTTCCGTGCTTATGGCTCACCGAGGCTGTGAGATTTGGATCCATTGACATACTGTCGTCCAAGTGATAGAGACGTGAGTGTGTGTAGCCTTATTTCGCATTTGAATTTGAAATATCTCTACATATTCAATTGTGATTTTATGGCGTAGGTGGCATTATTCTTATGTATCCAGCTGATATTTTCCAAGTGATGGACTAAAACCCTAAAAGAAAACAATGATTTTCTGCCTCGTTAGCCCTACAAATACGTACATGCTCCGAATTAAATTCTCATTTACGTACTCACACCCAAAACAAACGAAGCCTTTACTGCATCATTGCTTTCTTTCCTCTCTCTCTCTCTCTCTCTCTGCCGCAGCCGCCTCGTCGGCGGAGAAGGAGGAGCTGGTGATCGACTCTGATGGCAAATATGATGAAAAACGGCGGCACATACCGCTTCTCACCTCGTGATCGCATTGGAGGTGATATCATTGCATCTGCTCCCATTCGGCGTGTTTCATCATATTTATGCTCACTCGCTGTTGTTTCAACCAAGAACACTTATGGCCAGCCAGTAACCATATCAGCTCCTTACAAAGTGCCCTTCATCGTCACCGGCTTTCCTTTGAACGTATCGTTCGATTATTTACCTCCAAACACTTGCACCCATTACCCAAACTGGCTCGTCACAAGGTCTCCTTCTGAAATAAAGACAAAGAACAAAGGCAGAGAAAAGGAAAGCGCTGGAAAAAAGGAAGCGTTGAATTTGTGTGATAAAGTTTTCAATCAATGTCCAATGCACTGTACATGGCTGTTGTATGTATATATAATATTTGTATCCAATATGATAGTGCCACGTACCACTCAAACAATCTGATGCTTCAGCACCTCCCGTCGGAGATACTGTGATGGTTGGTAGTGCAGAAGAATACGGTGGCCGTTGTGTTCCTGGTTGCTTCTATAAAAAGACCCATGATCCTGAAAAGCATTACTACAGGCTCGTGTTCTGTGAGCAAGAAGATGATCGGTGTGCAGACAGCGGAGTCGGCACTGATAGTGGGAATCTAGACCGGTTGGTTGCAACTAATGATGAACGGCCTCTGGTTTTCAAGTTTGACAAGGTTGATCTCTATGGTGGTCTAGTGAGTACTGTGAGATCGATTCATCCATCCATCCATGATTATAATATTGATAATAATAAAGTGGCGATGAAGTAATTAATAATGTGATCGTGTGACATATAGTTTGTTGCTGTCACACTATTTGAATAAATATTACATTATCATCAGCTAAATAGTTAAGTTTCTTGAGATGCTTCAGCAGCAATGCAGCAATATAGTGTTTGCATTTCAGAACATTCTCTCTCTCGACTTTAATCTCTCCCCTTTAATTTGCGCGTTATTATATATATATATATATCCTCATCATCTCTAGCAGAGCCGCTCATCGAATCAAGTTTTGATGGTTTATCTGGAAAGAGATTACAGAAAAGAAAATCTTTTTTTTTTTAAATTCTTGAAGATATAGCATGTTTAGATACTTCAATGTATTTATATATATATGTATATGAGTATGAGCATCCAATTTCCCATGTCAATTACATGTTCATATTACTCAGGACATAAAGTTCATTAAATTGAAATAATCTAAGTTATGCACTGAAATAATCGTATTTTATTAAATGAGTTTGCGGCATTTCAGGAGATTTTATGCCCCGTTTGGTATGCAAAATTGATATTGATGGAATTGGAAGTGGAAGTAGAATTGGAACTGGAACTGGAAGTGGAAATGGGGTTAAAAGTATGTTTGGTATGTTGGAAGAAGTGGGGTATTATTTTAATTTAATATTTATATTTATAATATAAAAATACTAATATACCCTCCTCGAAAACAAAACAATATCCCGCAAAACGTAGAGTTACACTACAGTACCGGAAACTGATACTGGTGAGAAATAGTGCCGGCCACCACAAAAACATCAATAATCCTAATCTCCTCCTAAATCCCTCCCTTTCGCTTTTACTTCCATTCCATTTCATCCATGACCTCACCACCCCAATAAGTCTGCACTGATACTGAAGACAAAAAAGAGAAGCTAGCCATGGAATCCTCTCCAACTTAGAAGTTTCCAGCAAAAACTTCCAGACTAGGAATGAAGATCCAAAGGGCCAAGCCATCAATGACTGGTGATTTTTTCTTTTTAATTTTCTCTGCTCAATTTCTTTTTTTTTTTTCAGGAGAGAGCTATTATCTGTTTATATTTGATTGAGTTTTCTGATTTTTTTCTGGAGATGCAGTTGTTCTTGCTGCTATGACTGCACAGGAGGCTACCTCGATTACTTGTTCTGTAACTTTTATTGAACTCTTCTGCTTAGTGCCGGAGCGGGGACCTCAGCCGTCGATGCTGCAACTGGTGCGGGAGGAGCACTCTCCGGAGGAGTTGTCGGTACAGGTGTGGGAGGAGATTTGACTAGTGGTGAGCGCACTGGAACAGGAGAAGGGGGAGAGGTAACAGGAGCCGGTGCTGGGGATGAGCTCACTGGAGCCGTTGCCGGAGGCGACGATGCTGAAGGTTTGGTCACCGGAGCTGGTGCCGCCGCAGCCTTTGGAGTAGAAGATGCTGGAGGAAGCCGGCGATGCTGATTTGGGAGATGGTGATGGGGTTGCTGCTTTTGGGAGATGTAGCAGAGGCGTCGATTGAGGAGGGGCAAAGGGAGATGCACCATCGGTAATATTGTCCAAAATCTATCATTTCCATAGAATTGAGGTGAGTTCCATCAGTAGGTCCATGGAACCCACTTCCAACCTTTTTTCAGAAATCACACTTCTATAGAATTTGGCTCCAACAAAACAAAAGCCCATTTTTCAATTCTCACCCCATTTACAATTCTAAACATTGGGTTTCAATGTACCAAACACAACATTAGTGATATTCTTATACTTTTATTGAAGTTAATCGCATTAATTATTATCAATTATGATTATATGAAATTAAAGTCAATTACGGGTATTTTTAGAAGAAAATGGAATCAAATGATAAATTAAAAAAAGAAAATAAACTTAATGCTAGAGAAGGACCAATATCATAATTCCATCTTCCCGTCGCTTGTGCAGAAGCTGATGCACAGATCTCTCGCTTGTTGTGGCTGTGACGGCTTGGGTGTTTAATCTGGAATTTTCATGGTAAGGTTTGACTAGTTTTACAATTCTCTGATTCAACAACAATGCAAGAGCTTGAGTTTTTAAAGGGGAGTTTTAGTTACTTTAATTTCCTATCCAATAATTGTTTAACAATTCCTAAGTCTTATGATAGTCTCTTTAATTATTTGAACAATTTTCATTGTTTAATTTAATTATACTATGGAGATTATTGTGAATGAATTATTGTTTAACAATTGATATTAGACTGATTAAAACTTTAGTTTCAATTATAATATTGTGGTATCACATTTGTATTGATTTTAGAGTTAATATTGTGTGATTTTCTAAAGTGGCTTAGAATCTTGGATCGAATAATCTTTTGTTAGCTTTAATTCTATTATTTTGAATTTAAGTTACAATTAATTAAGCATTTGTTTTATTATCTTTAATTTCATTTTGCTATTCTGGTAGCAGTAAGTAACTTGAAATTTTGGAAAATATTTTGTGACAATTCTAAGTGCCTCGGTTGTTGGATAAAGATTAATTATAAGTCTTAATTCATTGTTTTAACTCTCCTATCTATTGAAGCGATAATTACCTACGTTATTGAGTTGGAAGATTATCCCTATTATTGTTATTTGTGTGTTTCATTTCTATTTTGTTTACAAAAATTCATTTAATTATTTTTATAAAAAATAAAAAAAAAGTATTTTAATTTCAGTTTAATTCATAACATTTACTTAAAAGTTTCTCAAATTAATTTTCAATTTAAGTTACTCGCATTCAATTATTAGGAATTAATTTCACTATTTTTCAGCTCCTCAAAATGAACATGATCCAGATTAAAACTATGTTACATTAATTCAGTTAAAATTTTTGACACGGATCTAAGACGACTAACGGCCCGTTTGTCATGCACTATCCCGCACTTACTAAGACCCCAAAGCATACAACAAAAGTGTTCATTATCGATCAAAATAAGTGTTCGTTATACATACGTAGATACAACATAGAATTACCAATTTGCCACGGTTTGAGATCTGAAAATAAAATAATGATAAGAGCAGGGAGCCAAACAAGAATAAAATAATAATTTGCGAGAAGCAAACTACATGGTAAAGGGCACAAGACTTTTTGCTCAACAAAATAGAGTTCACATCCATAGAAACAACGAGTAATTCTGGTCCTCATGGTTTGGTTTTGATGCTTAAAGTTGACTCAAGATCCATGCTCAAATACTGGTACGACAAGCACATCCATAGAAACCATCAAACATAGCCTGAAAGTAGGCTTTGGTTACATGAAAGACTTACACCGTCTCTTATTATTATTATTATTATTATTATTATTATTAGTAGCAGCAAAAATCTCCCTAGCCATTCATGATATGTGTGTGTATTAGTACGTACGTATAGCTGGCTATTGCTGAGGACAAGGATCATAGCAGAAAGGCGGTGATATCAAAACAACGACACTTAGGAGGAAATGATTGAAAGCATCAGAAACAACCCTTACAAGCAGAACGACAAGTTTCTCCCCACTCGTAGCACTGACATTGAGGTGGGTTTGAATTCGTCCAAGTTTGAATATCAAAAAACGTACTTGTTAGAAGAGATAAAAACATGTCCCCTCTAACTTTTGAAAGTGTTAATCTCATCAAATCCAAAACGGTTTAGGAATACCTTTGGTAGCTGCAGGAAAAAAAAAAAAACTTTGTTCTCAGAAAGCTCAGAGTCTGAGAACTTCCACATAAATTGAGTACCCTTAATCAGTTTATTATATCTATGCAGACGCACATCACAAACACTCAAAACAGGCACATATATAACTCAGGCACCCACATCTCTTCTTTCATTCCAAAGTACAATTACTTGATGAGCAATGAACGAAATATCTCAGGTTGGGTTCAATTGTTATTATATCCTTCGTAGCAATATCTTTTATAACTTGTCAATTCCTCTTCTGTTTCAGCTCTTTGGTATTCTTCTTCACTTGAAGATTCCTATCAGAAAAGAAATGAATATATGTCATTCTCAAAGATTTAGCAATTTTAGTTATTACACATCAGTTCAGTGGTGGTGGACTTGGCGAAGTAAGAAGCGAGGGCTCACCATTTGGATCCAAGTAACACGAGAAGTCCCACAGCTATACTGTTGCAGGTAGTGAATGCTATAAATGAGCAAAGAATCAGGCCTGCCTTCATCATCGCCTTTGGAAATCTTCACTTTTTTTACCGAAACTTGCATTGTGAGAAAGGGACATACTCTGTCCGTCCGATCTTATATATAAGTTCTTTTAACTCATTTTATCAAAACTAAGATACGATAGTAAAAACAATAAATTTGTCTTAATTTTTGTGCCAAAACATGCGTGGGCTCGCATTCCAATTTTCGTCGCCTCGCTCATAAAGTTGCTGCTCTGACGAAGTCATCTCTTGGCTTTTATCATATCCTGGTTTTCTTTACGTTTCTGAACCTACATTGAGGATATGATGATATTTTGGAACTGCCCTGCTGGAATTAATCACGTTTGGAACTGCAGTATTTGTTCATCTTCTTTTACCAAACACTAAAGAAAACCGTTTATCATCTTCGCTGCTTTGCCTCACTCTCGCCCTTTAATTTCCCTTCTGCTCTGATTTTATCATATTAATTCCCCTTGTATTCATTCCCACAAAGTCACTTCACCATTTAATGATTCTTGGAACTCGCTCGCCCGGCATTGTTGCTCTCTCTCTCTCTCTCTCTCTCACACACACACACACACACAAATAGGTAGTATGTGAGCTTCCATTCCCAACTCTTGTGTATGACTATAGAGCAAGCTTAATTGAGACGAGTCTATTTTTTACCTTTTGAATTTTGAGGGAGATTAGTTTGCATTATTAGCAGAGGATCTAGTCCTACCGTGTGTGTATGCCCGCATGCATGCAGCAAGATAATACACAACAACTTTTATTCTACTAAATGTAATCAAGCAATCAGCTACATGACATCATTGCACTATTAATCAAAAGGTTATATTCAATGGCTTCATTGACGTCTTTGTTCTTCTTCTGTCTCTTATTAGATTATTCATGCAATATGAACTGCCTTTCTTGCCCATGACTTTCTTTGTACATGACTAAAAACCTTAATTGGAACACACGCATATATAAACCCTAATTGGAAGGACCTTCATAATTATATATATACTTGTCACTATATGAGGAAAGTGGTATCCTTTATCTCTCCCAGTCTTCACGTGACTCAGGCCTAAAAAATAACATATTTTAAGCATATGTTTGAGCTTTTGCTCTTTCTTTGTTAGCCCTGTAAGTATATGCTCGTACATCTCAATTCCTCACACCCAAAACCAAACCCTAAATTCTCTCATCGTAGCCCTGATAGCCAAACGTAGCAAACAATGAAGACTAATAATGCACCACTTGCATTCTTCTTCTTCTACTTTCCTCTCTTTGCCTTCATCACATCTGAGTTTATATCTGAGTTTAAATAAAGGAGTTGCTATTAGCAATGATCACAATGACTCGTGCTCGCTCGCCGTCGCTTCAGCGTCATCGGACGATAAAGGGTGGCCAACGAAAATTTCAACTCCATATCCATTGAAGTACATCACTAACGACTATCCTTTGAACATATCATTCACCACTTCGCCACCATCAGAGACATGCACAAGCACACCTAGTTGGATCGTCACAAATGAACGAGGGTTTTACGGAGATCCGGTGATGGTTGGCAATCCTGAAGAATTTCCAGTTCCTCGTTCTGGTTATTTCTACATCAAGAAATATGATTCTACCAAGTTTTGTAAGTTTGCCTTCTGTTACTCAATAGCTTTGTGTGGATATGTTACTTTGACGCTTGATAGCCAAAACAACGACCGTTTGATTGTCACTCCGGACAGAAGCGTACAGCCATTGGCTTTCAAGTTTGTCAAAGCTACCAGCATCGGCGCCGACGACGACGACGTCACCTCTGGCATATCCATGGTGGTGTAATATATCCACAATAAAGATCTCTGGCCTCCCTACCTAGCTAGCTAGCTCTCCGGATTGTGAAAATAATAATAAAATCACTGTGTCCCTGCTTTGTTGTACTATTCAGAAAATAATACTACCTCGATTCCACGTACATGCTGAGGAAAAAGTAGGAAATAGAAATCCCAGGTTTTAAATAACTTTTCTGAAAATTTTTTTATTTAGATAAAATCTAGATTTTATAACGAAACCTAGGTTTTGAGAATAGCTTCTAAACAAACCCTAGATATAGGTAGTAAATTTTTTAAAGTGAGATTCGTGCCTTCTTCCGTGCGTTTTAGCAATGGATGGGAGTTGCTCAAATTTCAAACCCACTTGGTAACTTCTCTAATAGTCTTATTTTCAGTATCAAGAACAATCTAATTCAATTTTGAGACGTATGGATTTAAAAATAAGTGTTTTTGTCATCGGTACCAATAGATTGGCACAAATTTCGAACCCCACTTTATACATTTTGCAGTTTTGCAAATAAAAATGCTGAAATTTAAAGGCATTAATTCCAGTAGTCGTCACTCTCATAAAGACCCTTCAGGTTATCATGGTGATTTCCGAAATTGTTGCTTTCTCATCTCTACGTGTGAGTGTAAATTTTTTGTTCTCTGAAATACAAGGGAAACGTATATACAAGGCTTAAGATTATAATCAGCATGTCGAACTTATAAGGAGTTTTCATGCCATTAATTAAGCCATGGGCCATAAACGTTGATGTTAATGTAAATTTTTGTATTATTATTATTATTATTATTATTATTATATTTTTGCACTGAGAGGATGAATACACACACAGACGAATCTTTTTTGCACCAAACGGTAATGTATTTCTGAATTTTTTTTCCTCACATATTGCTAAGCCCATCAAACCAACACTCTTTGTTACCTCGTTTTAATTGTCACTTAGCATATTATAAGCATTCACTGATCTCAATTACGCCTATTGATCAATCATATTTAAAATAATAAATCAAATTTTTCAACATCATATTTTTTATTAGTATCTCCCAAATATTCCTCACATATGTTTGTTCATATTAGTTTATATTAATTAAATTTCAATTCAGTCATTTAAATTCATAGAAAAGATAGTTCTGATCACCGTTAGTTGACCATTATATTTGTAAATGAGCACGTATCCACAAAAGCAGCCTCTCTTTTCCCTTCATAATTTCAACTTCCAAGTTCACATTTTTGTCCCAAGAATTAAAAACTTCCTAGTTCACATGACACGCTGCATATATTTTTCTTACTCGCAGTATTCAATTAATAAAAATCAAAAGATATTGTTTAAGATTTATAATACATGGTTAATTTTGATTTTAAAAAATCATTTTTCATTTACAATTATTAGTTAAAATTTTTAAATACAAATTAATAAAATTATATTTAAACGATGTAGATCTCATAAAAACATCGACAATAAAATTTAAATCCTTAACTTTATGTGTGGTGAATGGAGCTGTTGCGTACTTCATAAGAATATCTGAATATGTGCTTCCCACTTAATGGGCCCGTCGCATATAAATTTTAGATTATTAAAAACGAAAATAGGGAAAATAGGAACCAAATAAAAAAAACGAGTTGTGTATACAATTTTTGTACCCTCATGGAGATCACCAACATCATGATGATGTCATAGCATTGCACTGTTCACTTTTTCTTTGAAGATATGAAAAAGCTAAGAATTATTATTACCAAAATTAGGGTTGGTATGGTGTTGTGGGCTGATCCGTACGGGTTGGCGGGCTGGCAAAACGGGCTGCGAAATTGTAGCCAGTGCCCAGCCCGTCAACCCACCAGAAAATTTTTTTTATTGAATAAATTATTTTTTATCAAGTTTTTTTTCTATATGATTGCATAATTATATGATTCTCTTTTCAATCCTATCAATAAGTGTTCAATAATTTTTTAAAAAATAGAATTTAATATTATTTTTCTCTTTGTAAAAAATATTGAGATAAAAAAACAAAAAATAATAAATATATATTTTTTTAAAAAAATTAAAACACGGGTTAGATAGGCTGACCCGTCAGGGTCACGTCTTTTCCAAATAATTTATTATTACTACTGTTGCTGATTTTTTAATTGGATCGGTTTGAATGCTATTTTAAAGTTTCACAAACACCGTTAAATCCTACGGGATGAGTTAATCCAGCGTAATGTAGTAATCTCCATCAAGGATGGGTTCATTTTTAATATTTGAAAGTATTTTAAATAAAATTGTTTTCAATAAGAAAGCACTTTGGCTTTAGAAAAAAATACACACTCATAATACATACAACGAGAATGATAATGATAATTCTATCTTACAAAGTAATTAAGGTCCGTTATATAAATGAGCTATATCTTTAAACATACTCATTGAATATTTGTTTCGATATTTCTTCACCCTCGTTTCAGAGGATTGAACAGGCAGTTCAGGAGGACATTATATATCAAAAGGAGGAAGGAAATAATGGAGAGTAGTGGGACATCACAACCAAGCAACATTGATTGACCATCAACTTAATGGGCGGATTTGCTGGATCTTCCACACAGTTCTATGTCTTGCTCAATATTTAGGTGAAGGCATTAAGTCGACACGATAGCTAATTGTACAGCAGACTTCATCACACCCATGATGAATTATTAGTTCCTTTTTTTTTCCAATTTCCTCATGAGAAAATCTTTAATCTTCTTTTCTCTCCCTTCCTGATCTGCCATGCTTTTATCCAAATCCATACTTGAACGTATGTTCAACAGTGTTTTTCTGTAAAACAAGATAATATCCTTCATATATTTACCTCGATTTACTAAAAAATATTTTTGTACCGCGTTTCCATACCGGTCCATTGTCGCTTATGAAGTCCCTTCGCCTTCAGGATACGATGATTTTCAGAACCGGCCTACAAATACTCAGATGTCTGGATAACTGACACTGTCGCTTTCTTCTTGAATTCTTATGGGATGGGCAAACTCTCATCAACTGGCCATATTGATAACGATCTTAAATCTATATGCTGAATTTTGTTTCTGGTAACCTAATTATACACTGAATTTGTATTTGAGTACGTAGTATATGTTTTGATAATTGATGTGTGGTTTAGAAATGAAAAGTTCACAGCACCTACGATATAGTATTGTTACATACTAACCACGTCATAGACTAGCGCCATGAAGGTTGTCTTGTACGCAAGTGACAAGCTACGGGGTTCGATTCGCTTATCTCACTCCAAACCGTTAATACCTACCCTCTAGATTAAAAAAACTGAAAATTACAACTAGAGGTTATTAGATTTAGCGGAATATTGGATTAGCTTATTAAAATATGATGAATTAAGATGTTTGAATTCCCACGGAAAAAGTATCGATATCTAGCGTGCGACAATGGGGTGTTTGGGAAAGCTTCTAAACACCCTAAAAGTACATTCAACAATGTTTTTTTTCGCAAAACGAGATAATCTCCTTCATACATTTACCTTAAAACAATCTCATCCAAAAACCTCGTAATAAAATTTATTTAAATCAAATAAGAATAAAAATTTAATAATCCGCCATCCTAACCTAGAGATGGTTTAATGCTATTCAAAAATCAACTATATTATCCATAATTGGAACCTCCTATGCAAGGAAGCAACGACCATCAAAATACCCATATCGGGGTGACATATACCTAGATCATGGATTGACATAAGCAGATTAGCACCAACACTTCAACATCAAATATGAGCAAAATAATATGAAGAGTATGAAGAGTATGAACGCCTAAATATATGGTAATATATTCATCTCCCACTTAAATGTCTCAAAAAGAGGAGGCCCTACAAGAGCTGACATAATACTATGCCTCCGGCTCTTTTCCTTCCCGTCTACTAGTACTGGGGCCTTCTCCTGAAAATGTTGAAACCACAGGATGAGACATAAAGTCATAGTAACCAACAGATAATTTATCAAATATTCAGGCAGGGTTATAAGAGGTGAAGTAAGGATAAGTTCATTTAAAAATATATTGATTATATTTATAAACCAAAAGAGCATTTGATCATCAAATACATACCAAACATCATAATAATATACTCTAGACAGAGAAGTTGGTAGCATAATGAAGTTCAGTATGAATAAATTAGTAACTAAATATATATACCAACACAGTACAACACAATCATACACAATCCCCACCACCAAACTCCTTCTTGTATCACCTGACATGGACTTTAACCTATAACGATAGCAAACTTGGCCAGAGTCAACCATCAATATGAGGTTAATG